>PVJS01024521.1:0-28609 GCA_004027185.1 Glis glis
GATTGAACCCAGGGGCGTTCTACCTCCGTGCTACACCCCTGGCCCTATTTTTTATACTTTTAAACCGGGTCTCACAAAGTTGCGGAGGGCCTCACTAAGTAGAGAGAGAGAGAGAGAGAGACAGGGAGAGAGAGAGAAAGAGAGCTGAGGCTGGCCGCGAACCCAGATCCTCCAGTCTCCGCCTCCCAAAGTACTGGGATTAAAAGCGTGCGCCACCACGCCCGGCTCTACCTCATTTCTTAACATGCCTCTTTCTACTTCCCAATACATGGGACGGTATTGTTCCTGTTTTTATTCCATCTATTTTTTTCTTCACGTATTCTCTTTCCTTTTCCATTTGTAGCCACAATAGTCATCCCATCTTTAGACTTTATTTCAATCTAGACTATGATTATGTTTTGCCACATTCTTTGTCTCTGAAGCATCAAAATGGGCCAACATCAGTATTCAAAAAAGGGTCCCAATGAAGTAAAATATCAACATATGCATTCTTTTTTGTGATGGTGGCAAAAATCCTAATTAAATGGTATTAGAGTATTAGGCCAAGAAGTGCATTAAGGAATTATCCTTTCCATTATAGGTACAAGAAATACCCTCGTCTCAGTTGGTCAGCTAGCACAACATTCCAGGTAGTAGGAGGAATAAGTTCTAGTGTTCTATAGCAGTAGGGTAACTACAGTTAACAATAATTTACTGTATATTTCAAAATAGCTAGAAAAGAGAATTTTGAGCTGGGCGTGCTAATGCACGCTTGTAATCCCAGTACTTGGGAGGCTAGGGCAGGAGGATCACAGGCCCGAGCCCAGCCTCAGCAACTCAGTGAGGCCCTCTGCAACTTAGTGAGACCCCATTTCAAAATAAAAAATAAAATAGTTCTGGGGGTGTAGCTCAGAGGTAGAATGCCTCTGGGTTCAATCCCTAGTACCACAAAAAAACAAAAACAATAAGAGAACTTTGAGTATTCCCAACACAAAAAAATGATACATGTTTGAGGTGATAGATATGCTATTACCCCGATTTGATCATTATACATTATATACATGTATTGAAATATTACAAAGTTAGCAGTAATTTATTGCATATTTCAAAATAGCTAGGAAAGAAAACCTTGAATGTTCCCAGCGTAAAGATATGATAACTTTTTGAGGAGATGGAGATGCCAGTTTCCCTGGTTGGATCATTTCACCTTGTATTGAAATACCACCCTGTACTTCATAAATATGTACAACAACTATGTATCCATTAAAAAACAAACACCCAGCCAGGCATGGTGGTGCACACCTGTAATCCCAGTACTTGGGATGCTGAGACAGGAGGATCGCAGGTTCGAGGCCAACCTCAGCAACTTAATGAGACCCTTAGCCACTTAGCAAGACTCTGCTTCAAAAATAAAAAGGGCTGGGGGTATCTGGGCATGGTGGCGCTCGCTTGTACTTGGAAGGCTGAGACCAGAGGATCCCAGTACTTGGGAGGCTGAGACCAGAGGATCCAGGTTCGCGGCCAGCCTCAGCTACTTAGCAAGGCCCTCCGCAACTTAGTAAGAACCTATTTCAAAATAAAGAAAAAAATAGGGCTGGGGGTGCAGCCCCTGGGTTCAATCACCAGCACTAAAAGAGAGAGAGAGAGAGAGAGAGAGAGAGAGAGAGAGAGAGACCCTTGCAAACAGCAGACCCTGCCAACAGAAGATGTCCCTAGTCACAGGGAATTTAGAACAGTTGCCAGCTGTTGGCCCACTCTCCTAGGGAAGGCTAGCTTGGGAGGACACAGGAACCTTCGCGTCTCTGTCCAGGTGGCCACCCTCTCCCTGAGGGCAGCAGAGCGCGACGGGCCTATGGCTTTGCGACCCCTTGTCCTGTCTGACTGCATCGGCTGTTCTAACCGTGCCTGCTAATTGACCTGCTTAGAGCAGACATTAACCTGCTGCTTCCTGCTAGACTTGTTCTGGAAGACGCCCTTTTCAGCCTTCGCCTCCCCGCACCCCTTTCATGCTGCTGCCCTGTACTCCCTGGCTGAACTCGGGCTTTTGATGTGTGTTCCTTTCCTGGGGGACTGGGGGAACCGGGCTCAAGCTGCAACACCAGCAGACCTAATATAAGCCCTTGCCCTGCCGCTCCTGACTTGGCATGCGGGGTCCCTGGGGGTGCAGGGAGGGGCTTCTCACCTCTGTCCTGTGTCTGCAGTCTCCCTGCTCGCCAGGCCAGGCTGAGGGCGGCTGGGGCAGCTGGGTGCACGTGGGTGGATTTGGTACCATGGCGTTCTAAGGGCGACGGGGCATTTCCCTCAAGGGATTCTTGTGCCAGGAACTTCAGACAAGCCTTTAAAATGCTGCATCACCTCTTTATATAACTGCTCCTGCAAGAAGGAAGTACAATGGCAAAGTTATGAGAGCCAGTGAAGTGCAATGAAACTAACCCCGAGTGTGACCTTAGAAGACCTGGGTTCAGATTCCTCTGGGGCCACTCATCCTTCCCTCTCCCCACCGCTCCTCTGCCCATTTTTTTGTAAAGAGAGGGGGTTAGAGTAGGTTGCCAACGCTCTTTTCAGCTCTGTGGGATTAAATATTAGCCAGATTAAAGATAAATATCAGAGAATATATTCTTTTCTTTTGAGGCATATAAGGACCATGAAACCCAAGTACCTAGAGCAGCAGTTCTCAGCTAAGGACAATTTTACCCCTCGAGACACTAGTCAACATCTGGAGACATTTTTTCTTTTCTAATCTGGCCTTTGTCTAATTCCAAATGGGATTTATCTTCCTAG
Organism: Glis glis; assembly: GCA_004027185.1. Taxonomy (NCBI): domain Eukaryota; kingdom Metazoa; phylum Chordata; class Mammalia; order Rodentia; family Gliridae; genus Glis; species Glis glis. Next base: position 2,761 of record PVJS01024521.1, read on the forward strand.
TTCTGCCCCGTTCTCCCTATCCTTTCAGCTTACCACCCGCCAGTAGTCAACCCCTCTTTGGCCCTTTCCTCCCCCTGATCCCTTTGGTCCCCTATTTCATGATGTGCACCTGCAGGAAGGCAAATACATCTGGAATGTTCCATCCCTCATATGATTTCGGCATTGATCAGGGAAAGACTTGCTGGCCCTGGGACCTTCTTCACCTTGGCTGCGACCCGCGTGTGAGGCTCTGGTGTGGGGTCACAAGCTAGGTGCTGGTGGGGAAGGTGGAAGCAGTAGTGTCCAGAAGGGCTGGAAGTTTCCCATGTCGCACTCGCGTTAAGAGTTTCAATCTCCTCCAGTGGTTTCTACATTTCGTGTAATTGCTTTCCATACAAAAAAAAATTTTTTTTTTTTTTGCTTTTAAAGAAGGTCTAAAGATATAACTTAGTGATAGAGCTCAGTGGTAGAGCCTAGCATGGGTGAAGCCCTGGGTTCAATCCCCAGTAGTGCAAAACAAAACAAAAGACTTTACATTTGTAGACTAATCAAAAATCAAAAACATATATTCCAACTTTTTGGTTCAGAAATATGGTCCCTGTACCCACTAGAAAATGTTGGCGTTTCCATGGAAGGGGAGGCTGGATGAAAAACTCCCCGCTTGTGGTCGGGAAAGGAAAAGAGGCTGGAAAACAAAGCAAGTCCCCGCAGGCTGCCTCGCGGCTCTCTGGCATGGCGATGCGTGGGGAAGGCAGCTGTGCACCGCGTATGCCCCAGTGCTTCCTAGACATGCTGGGGAACCTGGTTGCCGTTGTCGGGACTGCTTCACCGCTTCAGAACGGCTTCCCTTTGTTTCTCTCCAGCGACATTTGGGCAAGAATATCAAGTTTGGGCAGCGGCCACCCAATGCCATTCTCATGAAGAAGGCAGGCAGTGGAGAGGCTAGCTCGGAAGAGGACCTGTTCCTGACCAGTCCTATGGAAATTGTGACTCAGCAGGACATCATCCTCCCAGACACAGAGAACAAAGTAAGTCGCTTCCAGGGAATGACTTGATTGTTCATAAGCCAGGGAGGGATGTTAGCCAGTGGACAGGGGCATCTTGTGACCCTGTGGTCTACAGTGGGGGGAATAGGTGGGAGAAGTTTTTCTGCTGAGTAGCCAGGTGCTGGAAGGTACTTCCTGCGGCCACCGATGAGGAGGAGGAGGAGGAGGAGGAGGGAGGAAGAAGAGGGGCAGGCTCTTTGCACGTGCTCTTCCAGTACCTTCCATGCACCCTTCAAGGCTCAGGTTGAGCCCACCTCTTCCAGGAAGCCTTACTTGGCCTCACCCTGGGCTGTATTGTCTCCTCTGTGCCTTCACTGTGTGTCTTTACCACTCTTTACACACCGTATTCTCCTCTGTATCTCTGTCCCTGTAACTCTTTTCTCCCCATCTCTAAGCACTGACTTCCTTAAGGACAGCCTGGGTCTTCCACATCTGTGTCCCTGGGACTTAGCTGGTGCCTGCATAGTGGCACTGCATAATTACTTGTTGAGTTGGACTAATTTAAAGGGAAATGAAAAAAGAAAGCAGTGGGGGCTCAGTGAGACAGAACCCACCCAACAGGCCAGTTCAGCGTCCCCAGTGTGGGAAGCAAGTCACATTCCAGCACCGTCCTGTGTGAATTTGGTCTGTTGACACTTCAGAGGAAACACTGAGCACATGTGAATTGAGAGTTCTTCCAGCAAGAGAAGGATGTCGTTAGACCACCTATGGGAAAAGGAGCAAAAGTCTACCAGTAGGTAGGGGCAGAGATTCTCTAAATGAGGACTGGGAATTCAGATATTTTTAGGAAGAGAAAGCTTTTTTTTTTTTTTTGGCTCTGCCTGTCAAGAAACCTGGGCCTTTGGTGGACATTATTAAAATGGGCATGCCTCAGAAGAAACCATGCCTGTTATCAGCTAATAGGTCCTAAGAGTAGTAGGAAAGATAAGCAATTTGCAGAGGAAAGTGAGGAAGGAAGTAAAAGAGACTGTTCCACCCCACTGTCCATCTCCGCCTGAGCCTATCTGATCCCCAGATACCTGCACAGGTTGACACCCTACAGGAGGTGGGTGAAGCAGGGATGGGGCCTGTCCCTTCCGGTAGGTCTCGAAATGTTCTTCCAGCCTCACCAGTGCCAGGTGGCAGCAGCAACCATCACCTTGATGCAGGGATATATATCCTGCATTTTTTTTTAATGTATTGGGGATTGAACCCAGGGTCTTGCCCTTGCTAGGCAAGGGCTCTACCATTGAGCTACATCTCCAGCCTGATGCAAGGATTTTGCAAAGACTTCAACAGCATCTTGACCATTATTGATGATCTCCTAAGTGCAAGGCACCATGGTCTGGGGGCAGAAGGAGACCTTGTCTTAGATGTGGGTGGTACGGAGATGAGCGCAACTTGCCAAGGGTCTGCCCCCGTGATATTTACGTCCTGAGAGAGGAGTCACACAACACACAGGTCAACAAGTAGGTAAATATAATCATTCTGGACCAAGAAAAATGTTGGCTGCACAGAAAATAAACAAAAGTGATTAACTTGATGGGGGGAGGTTGTATCTCTACATGTGGTGTTGAGAGCAGACCTGGGGATGACAAGGTGGAGGAATGCTCCAGTGGGTCAATGAGCCAGAACAAAGGTCCAGGAAGGGCCCAAAGAGGTCACCCCAATAGGGGACCAGCAATCAGGCCAGTGTGGCTGGACTGGGGCTGGAGGGGACCAGGTGCTGATGAAGTAGACGTGATGGTGTAGATCTGGGAAAATGGTGACTTCTGTTTTGAAGGCAATAGGAAGTCTCTGAGGACTCTAAGCAGGGCAGCGTCATAGTCTGATTCCTGTGTTCTAAAGATCTTCCTGAGAGCGACGAGGAGAGTGGACTGAGATAGGGCAAACTGATGTGATTGCGCTGGAGGGAAGATAAGACCCTTTAGGAAAAAATGGTGACACAAGCCAGGCATTGTGGCATACGCCTGCAATCTCAGTACTTGGGAGGCTAAGACAGGAGGATCAAGAGCTTCAGTAACTTAGCAAGACCCTCAGCAACATAGCGAGACCCTGTTTCAAAGTAAAAATAAAAAGGGCTGGAAGTGTAACTCAGAGGTAGACTGCCCCTGAGTTCAATCCCCAGTACCAAAAAAAAAAAAAAAAAAGACACGACATAGTGCAGGTACAGCACTCTGAAAGGGGTGGGTGACACGTGGGGGTGTGTCTAGGACCCCGGGGTGAATGTTCAGCCTTTCTCTTCTCCCTGCCTCCTGTGGTTTCTGGCCCTCCCTGGACCTTTGCTTTCCCAGCTCTGTGTTCCATGCAGTGCTTCTCACCCGTCGCTGGGAGGGAGGGGTCTGGCAGGTGAAGGGGGTAGAAGGCAGCCAGCCAGGCTGACAGCTCCAAGGTTGGAGGTCCTGTGTGTCACAAAGTCTACCTGGTTTCTGAGTGGCCCTTGGCTTCTCTCAGCCAATGGAGAGAAACACAAGGCTGAGAGTGGGGACTACCAGGTGGGAGATGCAGTGAACTCCAGAAGAGGACGGTGGCCCCTCCGCACCTCAGGTAGTGCTTGTCAGCAAAGTCCCACCACGACTCCTGCTGGCTCTTCCAGGCCCGCTGCACCCCTGCGTGGAGGAGGGGGCGGCCCTGACCAGGCACCAAGGGTGTTTGGTTATTTGCCCAGAACTTCATGTTCTGGCGTTTGACTTGAATGCTCTCTCTACTGTTCCAGTCCAGTGATACGCCAAGTTCTCCAAGTCCTCTGAATCTACCTGGGACCGGAAGTGAGATGGAAGAGAAGGTAATAGGATTTGAACATATTTATTTAGCTTTCTTACTTTAACTTCCACTTTTCCTTTTTTTTTTTTTTTGTATTTGTTGCCTCATTTTCCATTCACAAATATTAGCTTCATATGTTACTTTAATTGCTTTTGACATGCAACCAGTGGTACAGGTTTGGAGCATCTGTTTCCATGGCAACGCAACTGCTGGAAATAAACCCTGCTTTGAAAAATAGCCATACTCCCAGCATGCCTTGGGGGTCTTAGAAGTTGGTTATCTTCCTAAATATTTCACATACTTCAAGACATTGTCAGTCCATTGAAAAGGCCCTCCAGAATAGGTGAAGGTACCCAAGTTTGTAAAGAAAAGTCCTCTTGTATTCAGAGATGCGAGAAACAAAACACCAATTTTAGCCTTTTCTTTTATATATATGAAAAAATATACATATATATGTATATTGTTACTTTTTTAAATGTTTTTGTGTCCCTTTTAAACCTAGGGCTCTGCCTGCAGGAGTCTAGACCCTTCTCCCTGAGCACCTTTTCCATAGGAGCTGATCTGCTCTCATGGGTACTTCTCTCCTGTGCAGGGACCAGTTCTCCTCCCAGGTCTGGCAGAAGGGACAGGGAGTAGGTCTGCTTCCATGAAGGGGATAGCTCAGCAGTGCCACCACCCAGACAATGAGACCCAGCTGGGATAGTTGGAAACAAAGCATGGCACAGAAATCTCAGCTCCAAGTGCTTATCTCTGTCTTCAATCTGTCACATTGGCTCTGGCCCCTTTTCCTCATGCATCTCTTAGGGGATGAAAATAAATGTTTAATTCATCTCTTCTCAACAATAGCTCAGAATTCAATACCTGTTATAAAGATAACCGTAAATAAATGAAAACTAGAAGGCCAAAGGCTGGATGTATTTTTCTGTGCTGCTTGTCATAGATGAGTAGGAACTGAGCTTTCATTTTGCTCTTGGTCCTAGCTTGGTCTTTTATCTTTTGTGCATAAATATGGAGGGCAATTGCAAAAAACAAGCCCCTCAGCTAAATCTCATTAGCTCTGCATTTATAGCACCAACACCATCAAACATGAGAGCCCTGGCCCAGTCAGTGCTGCTCTGGCACACAGGACTAAGGGTGCCTCCTGCCTCTCCTTGACACTGCGCAGCCAAGAGCTGGTTTCCTCTCTGCTAATCTAAATTCTCTGTACTTATAGGTATGGCTTACTATCATCTCATTCAATGTGGCCTCTGGTTCAGGCTGTGCCACAGTGACTCCGACCTTTCTAAATGTGTACAGCTAGTCAGAGGTTGCGGTTTTTTAGTGATTGTGTCTGTATTCCAGAACCAAGGGCCGTTTTGCAGCTCATCCTTTGAGAAATTGCACCTGCCTTGGGGGCACATTTTTGCCTCTCACTTTTTCACCAGGGCCCTTTCTCTTTTAGCTTTTCAGCACACTCAGTACTTTGTGACTTTGGAGCGATTATGCCAAAACATTTTTTCTGACTATCAATTTCATGTCTGAGCCGGGCGTGGTGGAGCACACAGTGTAATCCCAGTACTTGGGAAGCTGAGACAGGAGGATCCCAGGTTTGAGGATAGCCTCAGCAAGTAGCAAGACTTTCAGAAATCTAGCAAGACCCTGTTTCAAAACAAAAAATAAAATAGGTCTGGGGATGTAGCTCAGAGGTAGAATGTCCCTGGATTCAATCCCAGTGCCACCAAAAATTAATTAATTAATTTCATGCCCTCGATGTAGATTTTATACTTTATTTTTCCTTCATTCCTTCAAAAAATACATACTAAGCACCTACTAAATGAGATTTGCTACTTGGGCATAAAAGGGACTGATACACAGATGAAAAAGACGCCTTCCGGCCTTAAAGGGAATAAAGTCCTGTGTAGGAGCTGAGCATGCACACAGTGTCTGAGAGTTAAAGAGTTCTTGGCATAGAAATGATCTAGTTCAGGGGTTGGCAAACTACTAATTATCGTAGGCTTTGCGACACTTTAGCCCGCAGCTACAGGCCTCTTGTTTGTGCTGCTCTTCCTTTGGAGCACAAAAGCAGCCTAAGACAGTGGGCACGGCTGTGGGCCAGTAACAGTCTATTTACCAAAACAGGCTGTAAGCAGGCTTTGGCCCCTGAGTTATTCTAACCCATATCATTCAGAGAAGGAAAATTAATCATGCAAAGATTAAATCACCTTCACAGGTGAATACAAGTAGTCACCAGCAGAACAGATAGTCAGCCTCCTGTCTTTAATTCCAGAACCAGGGCTCCTTTTGCTGCAGCACATCCCTTGTGCCCGCCGGTCTTCCCTGGGCCAAGCTGGGCAGACACAGACTGGCTTGCTACCATTCCAGGATTCCCTGCAGACTTCCTGATCCAGACTGACTTTGCATCTTAATCTGCACTATAGGTTACTCCAGTTAAACCGTCTCGGCCAAAAAGACACTTCTCTTCTGCTGGCACCATCGAAAGTGTCAACCTCGATGCCATCCCCCTGGCCATCGCTCGCCTGGACAACAGTGCTGCCAAGCACAAACTGTCCATTAAGCCAAAAAACCAGAGGGTGTCAAAGAAGCACAGGCGGCTTGCCCAGGTTCGTAGAGCCTGTCTTGGCTGGGTGGGCAGGTGCCCTTGCTTGCTGGGCACAAATTCTGCTGAGTGGGTGGGGGTGGATCCGTAGAAGGATCTAGGTTTCTCCCCATTGGGATCTTGAGTGTACAGCAGTGTATGCAGATCCACAGGACTCTCTACTTCCCATCACCCTCTCTGATGTGAGGCTGGTGGACCTCAACGAGGCGGTCGCTGATGGAGGGGCTCCACACCCCTTGTGCTCGCTCTCCTGCAGAGAAGTGGACCAGCTCTGCTCTGCTGTGGCCGAGCCAACAGGCCTGGTGTCTGACTAGGCTGGACTTCTAAGTGATGAGCTGAAGGGTGCATTGGTGAAGTCCAAATCTCTTTTCTTGCTCATTTTTCTACCTTTGAACTATTGGTTTTCCTATTGCTCATTCATATTAATTAAACAAGAATGTTAGCCAAGCACAGTGGTACATGCCTGTAATTTCAGCTACTTGAGAGGCTGAGGCAGGAGGATCACAAGTTCCAGGCTAGCCTGGGCAGACTAGCGAGACCGTATTTTTTTGTTTGTTTGTTTGTTTTGTTTTTTTGCAGTACTGGGGATTGAACCCAGGGGCATTCTACCTCCGAGCTACACCCCTGGCCCTATTTTTTATACTTTATTTTGAAACTGGGTCTCTCAAAGTTTCGGAGGCCTCACTAAGTAGCTGAGGCTGGCCGCCAACCCGGATCCTCCGGGTGAGACAGTATTTTAAAATAAAAAATGAAAAGGGCTGGGGATGTAACTCAGTAGTAGAATGTCCCTGGGGTTCAATCCCCAGTAGAAAGAAAGAAAGAGAGAGAGAGAGAAGGAGGAAGGGAGGGAGGGAGGGAGGGAGGAAGGAAGGAAGGAATGAATGAATGAATGGATGAATGAATGAATGAATGAATGAATTAGGGCTAGAGGGTGAACCATAAAGATGAAGTCCTAAGCCGGGCGTGGTGGCGCATGCTTGTAATCCCAGTACTTGGGAGGGTGAGACTGGAGGATCCGGGTTCGCGGCCAGCCTCAGCTACTTAGTGAGGCCCTCCACAACTTAGCGAGACCCTGTTTCCAAATAAAGAATAAAAAACAGGGCTGGGGGTGTAGCTCGGAGGTAAAATACCCCTGAGTTCAGTCCCCAGTACTGCAAAAAAATAAATTAATAAAAAAAAAGACCTTCTTCCATCCCGTAGTTTACTCTTGCTTGGTGTGACCTGTGCCTGAGTTTACCTTTACAATATCCCTCCCTTATGCGCAGGGGATATGATCCAAGATCCGTAGTGGACGCCTGAAACTGCAAATAGTACCAGATACCACAGAAACTGATTTTTTTCTTATACATACCTGTTATAAAGTTTAATTTATAAATTAAGCACAGTAATAGTAACAATGACTAATAATAAAACACCATTTATAACAATATATTTAATAAAAGTTATTGAAGCCGGGATTGCTGTGCACACCTATAATCCCAGCTTCAGGGGAGGATTGCAAATTCAAGATCAGCCTGGGCAACAGGGGGAGACCCTCTCGGAAAAAAAAAAGGATTTAAAACATAAGGATTATTTCAGGAATTTTCCATTTAATATTTGATTAAAGGCAGGAAACAAACCGTGAGCAGCGAATCCTCAGATAAGGAGAGACTGCTGTGTCTGTAGGTGGGAACACATGTTCCTTCTTTTGAGATTATCCGGCCACCTGCATTGTGACTAGGGCGAGCAGGGGTTGTCTGTGGGGAAAGTGAATGGCTAATTCTGTTTCCTCGCTGTCCTCAGGATGGACACAGTGGGCCAGGTGGCCCGGAGAGTCAGCCTTCCCTGGACCAGAACGGTCACCCCGGAGAAGACTGGCACGTTTGGCGTGAAGAGGAACCTGAGCCTCTGGATTCGGAGGAAGAGAAAAGACGCCAAGAAGACTACTGGCGAGAACTGGAGGCCAAGTGCAAGCGACAAAAGGCAGAAGCAGCCGAGAAGAGGCGCCTGGAGGAGCAGAGGCTGCAGGCTCTGGAGAGGAGGCTCTGGGAAGAGAACAGAAGGCAGGGGCTGTTGGAGGAGAAGGGCGAGGAAGAGGAGGGCGAGGAGGAGCAACTGCAGCTAGAGGTGGAAAAGGGGCCGTGGGAAGGGCTGCGGCGGGGCCTGGAAGAGCAGGCTGGCCAAGAGCAAGATCAGAGGGAGCGGGAGGCCAGGGAGCGCCTGGAGGCCGAAGAACGGAGGCGCCTGCAGGAAGAGGCCGCGCGGCTGGAGGAGCTGAGGCAGCTCGAAGCCGAGAGGCAGCTCGAAGCCGAGAGGCAGCGCGAAGCCGAGAGGCAGCGGCAGGAAGAAGAAGAACGGGAGGCCGAGAGGCTGCGGCTGGAGGAGGAGGCCAGGAGGCTGGAGGAGCTAGAGGCGCAGAGAAGGCGGGAGCAGGAGGAAGAAAGACGGCTGGAGGAGCTCAGATGGCAGCAGGAGGAGGCCAAGCGAAGGGAAGAGCTGCAAAGGCGGGAGGAAATGGAAGCGCAGGGGCGGCGGGAGGCCCGGAAGGAGCTTGGGGAAGCGCCGCAGAGGCCGGAGGAAGAGAGGTCGCCGCAGCTGGAGGACGGCAGGGGCCTGCCGAGCAAACTTCAGAATGACTTTGAGGAGAAGCCAGAAGAACAAGAAAACCCAGAACCCAAAAGGCAAAGAGAAAGCTCTGCGGAGGAGCAGAGCCGGGAGGCCGAGCCGGCCGGAGAGCAGCCTGGGGAGAGGGGAGCCCCGCGGGAGGATGAGTGCCCTGCAGGGGAGGGAAGGAGAGAAGCGGCCCACACGGACCCTCCCCAGCGGCAAGAGGCGCAGAAGGAAGAAACGCAGCCTCCGGCGGAGAAAAGCGAAGCTGCCCCTCCAGAGAAAGATCGCCAGGTGGAGGAACTCCGATGGCAGGAGGTGGACGAGAGGCAGACCATGCCCAGGCCCTACACGTTCCAGGTGTCCTCGGGGGGGAAGCAGATTCTCTTCCCCAAAGTCAACCTCAGCCCCGTGACGCCCGGGAAAGACGGGGGGCCGGGCCCTGCTGCCCAGGAGCCGAGGGCGCCCCGGGCCAGCGCGGGGGCGGCGCACGCCCTGCCCTCCGCCCTGAGCATCCCGCACACGGCCATTCTGGTCACCGGCGCGCAGCTGTGCGGCCCGGCCGTCAACCTGCACCAGATCAAGGACACGGCGTGCAAGTCCCTCCTGGGCCTGTCGGAGGAGAAGAGGCACGTGGACGTGCCCGCCGCGGGCGCCAAGGCCAGGCCGCCCGCGGAGTCGCCGAGCAGCGCCGCGCTGGCCGAGTGGGCCTCGATCCGCTCGCGCATCCTGAAGGGCGCCGACAGCGAGCCGCAGCCCCGTGGCGACCGGGAGCCGGCGAGGCCGGGGGACGAGCCCGCGCCCAGGGCGCGCAGCGACTCCCGCGGGAGCCTCCGCAAGGCCCCGCCGGCCAACGCCAAGTTCTCCATCATGCCCGCCTGGCAGAAATTCTCCGACGGCGGCGCCGAGACCCCCAAACCGAACGCGGAGGCCGACGGCGGCAGGAAGAGGCCCGCGCAGGGGCCCCGCGAGGCGGCCGCGTCCCCGTCCCCGCCGCCCGCCCCCCAGGAGCGACGCCAGAGCGCGGAGAAGCCCGACGTGCGCCCCGAGCCCGCGCACACCACCGACGGGTGCAAATTTGCCAAAGACCTTCCATCCTTCCTGGTTCCGAGCCTGCCTCCCCCTCCGCAGAGAGCCGCGGCCACCGCGGACGGCGAGGCCACAAGCGGTGCAGCGAAGCCAGACCCCGCCATGCCGGCCGGGGAGGAAAAAGCCTCCCCCTTTGGGATAAAACTGAGAAGGACCAACTACTCCTTACGCTTCCACTGCGACCAACAGGCCGAACAGAAGAAGAAGAAGAGGCACAGCAGCACGGGGGACAGTGGCGATGGGGGGCCGCCTCCAGCGGGGAGCGCCCCGGCTGAGAAAGAGGCCGAGGGCGCGGCCCCCAAGCACGGCCCCTCCCTGCCCCCGGAGAGGAAGCAAGCCCCGGCCGCCCGGAGGGACTCCGCCGACAGCCCCGCCAGCCACAGCCCCCCTGCAGCCCAGCCGGGGCCCCCACCGGCCGGCAGCCACACCCCAGCGCCACTGCCCGACAGGGCACCGAGCAAAATGCCGCTGGCGCAGAAGCCCGCGCTGGCCCCCAAGCCCGCGGGGCAGACCCCGCCATCGTCCCCGCTCTCCAAACTCAGCAGGCCCTACCTGGTGGAGCTGCTGGCTCGCCGAGCCGGGAAGCCGGACCCCGAGCCCAGCGAGCCGTCCAAGGAGGGCCAGGAGAGCGCCGACGCCCAGCCACCCTCACCACCACTCCTGGAGGAGGAGAAGGGACCGAAGAGGGACGAGGGGGAGGAGGTGCCAGAGAGAAAGAGCGCTTCCCCGCCGCCTGCCATGCAGCAAGAGAGACCTTCCCAGACCCCGGAGGCGGGGAGGAAAGGTAGGTATCCTCAGGTGGGAGGAAGCCCCTGCCTCGGTGCAGCTCATTCAGGGCTGGAACCGGAGGTGCTGCGGGCAGCCGGTGGCAGATGGAGACCGGACTGCTACTCCCAAAGGACACTCATTCATAGGTATGTTGAGGCCCTTTGTTATTATGCATTCTTTGAATTGAAATATAGTCCTAATTTATGAAGATGTCATTAACCATTTTGAGGAGACTGTTCCGCGACAATGAAAACTGGAGTGTCGCCCTGAATGGTGGTGCAATCCCAGGACTTGGGAGGATGAGACAGGAGGATTGCAGGTTCATGGCCAGCCTCAGCAACTTAGTGACATCCTCAGCAACTTAGTGAGACCCTGTTTCAAAATAAAAAGGGCTGCCGGGCATGGCGCACGCTTGTAATCCCAGTACTTTGGGAGGCCAAGACCGGAGGATCCAGGTTCGTGGCCAGCCTCAGCTCTCTCTCTCTCTCCCTGTCTCTCTCTCTCTACTTAGTGAGGCCCTCTGCAACTTCGTGAGGCCCGGTTTCAAAATAAAGTATAAAAAATAGGGCCGGGGTGTAGTGCGGAGGTAGAACGCCCCTGGGTTCAATCCCCGGTGCCGTAAAAAATAAATAAATAATAAATAAACACATAAATAAATAAATAAAATAAAAAGGGCTGGGGGTGTGGCTCAGCAGTAAAATTCCCCTGGGCTCAATCGCCAGCACCACACACACTGGAGTCTCCTAGTCCAGGGTCTGTGTTTGGTCCCTGGACTATAGCTGCATCAAGGTGAGAGGTTAGGGGCTTCAGCCTCTCCCGGGGTCTGTGGATCCACTCTGTGGATGTTTGGCTTCCGCTCAATTTTGTGTAAAATGATCTGCAAACACAGCCTCAGGCCCTCCCCACAGGCTTGCCACTGTGAAGCCTCCCACAGACAGATTTCAGAGCCACACTTTCCTCTGGCTGACCCTGAGCCTTCCTCTCACCCAACATCTGGGGTAACCAAGTGCTCAGCTGAATTGGCTTTTGTGCCCAAGAGAAACTTCATCTAATACTTTCTCTCTTCTGTTTTGCAGAGTGGGAGACAAAGTTTGGGTTGTCACCCAGAGTTACTCACATTCCCCAGAGAAATTCTCCCCTGAGGTCTTTTAGGGACAGATTGTTTCTTTTTGTTTTCAGTGTTTAGGTTTGGGTGATTTTTTTCCAGAGAAAAGAGTTGTTTCTTGAGAAGTGTTGACCCTAACATCCTTTTTATTTTTATTTATTTGTGTGTGGGTGGGTGTAGCTCAGAGCCATTCTACCTCCGAGCTACACCCCCAGCCCTATTTTGTGTGTGTGTGGTACCAGGGATTGAACCCAGGGGCATTCTACCTCCAGGCTACACCCCCAGCCCTATTTTTTATTCTTTATTTTGAAATAGGGTCTCACTAGGTTGATGAAAGTTTCACTACATTGTTGAGACTGTCCTCAAACCTGCGATCCTCCAGTCTTAGCCTCCCAAGTACTAGGATTACAGGTATGTGCCGCCTGGCTTTCCTAGCATCCTTTTTAAAGAGTCCACTTGCCTTGCTTGTTTTTCTGGATGGACTTTTTTTTTTTTTTTGCGGTACCGGGGATTGAACCCAGGAGTGTTCTACCTCCGCACTACACCCCCGGCCCTATTTTTTATACTTTATTTTGAAACCGGGTCTCACGAGGTTGCGGAGGGCCTCACTAAGTAGAGAGAGACAGACAGACAGACAGGGAGAGAGAAAGACAGAGCTGAGGCTGGCTGCGAACCCGGATCCTCTGGTCTCCACCTCCCAGAGTACTGGGATTACAAGCGTGCGCCACCACGCCCGGCTGGATGGACATTTTGATCAGCAGCTTTCTAGGCTGTTTCTCCCTCATGATTTCTGCTTGTCCTGCTGAACCAGGAACCCATTTTTTAGTTTGGCATTAACTTTTGTGTCATTTTGTGTCATTAGCTTGCTTGCTTGCTTGATTTATTTTATTTATTTATTTATTTATTTTTATGGTGGTGCTGGGGATTGAACCCAGGGGCATTCTACTTCCAAGCTATGCCCCTAGCCCTTTTTAATTTTTTATTTGGAAACAGGGCTTCACTAAGTTGCTGAGTACCTCCCTAAATTGCTGAGGCTGGCTGTGAACCTGGGATCCTCCCATCTCAGCCTCCCAAGTACTGGGATTGCAGGCTTGTGCCACCACGCCCAGCATGTCGTTAGCTTTTATGGTACATACAAAGTCCCTCTCACAGACTCATCTGCTCTGTCACTCGCCTTATCTCCCCCCAAAGAAATAAAGCTTACACTCACTTCTTTTTCAAAGAGCTATCCCTTTGATTATTGTAATTTTCCCCCAAAACTATTATTGCCCTTGTTTGCTTACCCAGTATTCATTCAGATTTTGGGCTGTTGGTCACTGCTAATTGAATTTTTCTTGACATGGAAAAGACATGGAAGCAAGGACCACCTGCCTTGTGGAGGGGGCTGCTGCCTGCATTCCCTGGGGTTTTGCTCTTCAACTTGCTACTCTAGGCCAAGGCTGATCAAATTTGTTTGGCTGAACACCCCATCAGGATAAAAATGTTAAGCACAGACCTCTGATTTATTTGTTGGTTGTACACATGTAATACCATTAGCTCAAACCCCTGGGACATCATCTACACTTGGAAAGTTCATTGTAACAAGAGTAGATGTACGGCTGCTTTGCCAGTCATGGTGCTGCTTCTCATTTTCTCTGGCCAACTTCTCGTCAAATCTGATTTCTTCATCCAGGCATGGTGGCTCACGCTTGTAATCCCAGTACTTGGGAGGTTGAGACCGGAGGATCCGGGTTCGCGGCCAGCCTCAGCTACTTAGTGAGGCCCTCCGCAACTTAGTGAGACCCTGTTTCAAAATAAAGATTAAAAAATAGAACTGGGGGTGTAGCCTGGAAGTAGAATGCCTCTGGGTTCAATCCTTGGTACCGCCAAAAAAAAAAAAGAATGAAAAATAGTGCTGGGGGTGTAGCTTGGAGGTAGAATGCCCCTGGGTTCAATCCCCACTACTGCCAAAAAAAAAAAAAAAAAATCCGATTTCTTCATAAAATGGCAGGCAAGAGCTTGTCACCTCTGCTATTTTCTCATGCTTGTATTATTGGTAGTTAATTGACTCTGTGGAGTTTCTTTATGCCATTTGTCCACCTTATAAGCGATCATTTAGTTGAAAGGAGATAGGATATTCCATACACTCACCTAACTACAGAACCTCCCAGTGCTAAAAGCAAGAACAAGCGAGAGCCGGGTATGGTGGCACATGCCTGTAATCCCAGTACTTGGGAGGCTGAGACCGAAGGATTGCAGGTTTGAGGCCAGCCTCAGCAATTTAGCGAGACTCTGTTTCAAAATTTAAAAATAATTAAACTTTTTCAGAATATCCCTGGGTTCAATCCCCGTATGAAAATAAAATAAAATAAAAAGAACAAGCCAGAACAAGGATGCCAGTCCTCTCAACCCCCTCAGCCCCCAAAGCTTCCCTCACTATGACTAGAGGTCATGGGAACTCACCCTGCTCTAACAGTCCTTTCCAAAGAAACTTCCTGCTTAGGCTTCTTCAATGTCCACCCTAGTTTTTCCATGTCCTGGACTGTTTGGCACCTTATCAGCCAGTCCCTGGTAGGTGATCCTGCACTTTGGAATGTGGGGGGTGTGATTATTTTGTTACAGGCCTCTGGAGCATCCTCCGCTGAGACTCCGGCAGGATGCTCATTTTAATGTCCTGTTTTGAATCCCACTGTAGCCGTGCAAGGTGCATGCTTGTAATCCCAGTACTTGAGAGGCTGAGACAGGAGGATCACAGGTTCAAAGCCAGCGTCGACAATTTAGTGAGGCTCTCAGCAAACTAGTGAGACCCTGTTTCCAAATAAGAAATAAAATCAGGCTGGGGGGTGTTGCTTGGAGGTAGAATGCCTCTAGATTCAATCCCCAGTACCAATAAATAAAATAAATAATCCCACTGGGAGCCAGACCTGTTAGGCCTTTACAATGACCATGTTAGTGCCTCTTTTTTTTTTTCTTTTGAGGTACCGGGGATTGAACGCAGGGGCGTTCTACCTCTGAGCTATATTCCCAGCCCTATATTTTCTATTTTGAAATAGGGCCTCACTAAGTTGCTGAGGGACCTTGCTAAATTGCTGAGGCTGGCCTTTTTTGTCACTGAATTCCAGTTGAGCCAAAACCTGGTTAATGCTCTACCACTGAGCTACATCCCCAGCCCTTTTTTATTTTTTACTTTGAGATGAGACAAGGCCTCACTAAGTTGCCCAAACTGGCCTTGAACTTGTCATCCTCCTGACTCCTCCCAAGTACCAGGATTACAGGCGTGTGCCACCACACCAGGCTCTACCTTGTTTCTACATCATTTGATCTTTCTCCTCATGCTGGAGTACAGTTTAAAGTCCAGTTGGCTGAGAGCCCTGGTGGTAAGATTCTGAATTATCAAAGCATAAACTTCCATTGGATTTCAAAAGAACAGGACTGTAGTGAGCCCCCTTTCCTTTGAGATAGTAAAGAATTCCATATAGAATTATCTCTGAAAGCGCATGATGTTTACTTGAGAGAAAAGAAGGAGGACTTTCGTCTCATAGACATAGTACAGCTCACTTTATTTTATGGTACTGAGATTGAACCCAGGAGGGTGCTCTACTACTGCACTTCATCCCCAGCCCTTTTTATTTTATTTTGAGACAGGGTCTCTCTATGGTGCCAAGGCCTTGAACTTGGCAATCCCGCCCAGGCCTCCTGAGCAGGGTTTTTTTGTTTTTGTTTTTTTGTAGGTTTTGTTTTGTTTTGTTTTGTTTTTGTGTGTGTGTGTGTGTGTGGTACTGGAGATTGAACCCAGGGGCATTCTACCTCTGAGTTACACCCCCAGCCCTATTTTTTTATTCTTCATTTTGAAACAGGGTCTCACTAAGTTGTGGAGGGCCTCACTAAGTAGCTGAGGCTGGCCACGAACCCGGATCCTCCTGTCTCAGCCTCCCAAGTACTGGGATTACAAACGTGTGCCGCCACGTCCGGCCCTCCTGAGCTTTTGAGATTATAACCATGAGCCACCCCACGCGGCTTACAGCTAACATTTGGAGAGTGATTACTATATGCTAAACACTGTTCTAAATATTCTGATAACCAGGATCTCTGAACTTTCATGGCAATCGGATAAGGCATGTGCCATCATCTCTACTTTATAGATTAGAAAACTAAAGCTTATAGTGGTGAAGTAGCTTTTCTAAGGTCACAGAAGATCAAAGCCAGATATGTTCAATTTCAGAGCCGATACCAACCACTCACCAGATGTTTACCCCAGTTGTAGAGACTGGATGTCAGAAGACCAAGGGTGCAGCTTCCGCCTGTGTGCCCACTGCTGACCAGCCTAGGACATAGCTGTTTGCTATGAACTGTAGTACTCCTGTCTATCAACTGAAGGCATTGGACCAAAATCATGGGTTCTCACTGTGTTCCTCAGAGCCTTATTGCCCTCAGCAGCCTTACTAAGCAAAGCAGCACCTCTTTTTTGTCTTTCAAACATTGGGGATTCATATAGAGTATTGTTTGGAGGGGGGAAGCTTCCATTGACAAAAATAAGTCTCAAAGAAATGATTTAAAAACAGAACAACAATGAACCATATAACCATCTGGGTCTCCTGTAGGCATGAGATTTTATGATACTGAAGATTTTATATTCTTATAAAGCAATTCCTTCCATTTCTAGGGAAGAGAAATGCCCATATTTCTGTTGATTGAAGATGTTACCTTCTCACCCAGTGGAGTCCCTCAGGCATAGGCACAGATTTGTTAGGAAGGAATGTTTCATAGGCTTATCAATATGCCACAAGTTTTAGAGGGTGAGGAACTGAGACAAGCAGGCAGTTCATCACAGCTCGCCTCTTTTGCCTTTCCCCACAGAGAAGCCAGTGCTTCAGAGCAGGCACTCTTTAGATGGCTCCAAACTCATGGAGAAAGTTGAAACTGCCCAGCCACTGTGGATAACATTAGCACTGCAAAAGCAAAAGGGGTTTCGTGAGCAGCAAGCGACTCGAGAGGAGAGGAAGCAAGCCCGGGAGGCCAAACAGGCAGAAAAGCTCTCCAAAGAAAATGTGAGTAGCCTGCTCTTCAACTTTCACCTGTTGTCCTCAGCTTGCTCTTCTAGGTCACAAAGATTAAAAAATTTAAAAAGATGAGAGTTGGGGGTGGGGGCTGGCATTTACAAAGGACAGGGTGGTAAATAAAATAGGGAAGCGTTTACAGTGTGAAATTTGGTTTCACTATGTTCTGAGGGAAACCCAATTTGGCAGAAATAACAATAAGCTTTAAAGCCGGGCGCGGTGGCGCACGCTTGTAATCCCAGTACTTTGGGAGGCGGAGACCGGAGGATCCGGGTTCGCGGCCAGCCTCAGCTCTCTCTCTGTCTCTCCCTCCCTGTCTCTCTCTCTCTCTCTACCTAGTGAGGTCCTCCACAACTTCGTGAGACCTGGTTTCAAAATAAAATATAAAAAAAATAGGGCCGGGGGTGTAGCGCGGAGGTAGAACGCCCCTGGGTTCAATCCCCGGTACCGCAAATAAATAAATAAATAAATAAATAAATAAATAAATAAATAAATAAGCTTTAAATTTCTGTTCAGAGTAGTATGTTCTGAGTAGTGGCAAGAAACCTCATGCCATCCCACTCTGTCACTCTGTTCCTCCCAGAAGATGAATCATCCCTTTGTTCAGGGCATCTACACTGTATATATTGCCCGCCCATTAGTTACTTGGTAGCCATCCTGGTTATCAGATGGACCGTTGCAATATCACAGTGCTTGTGTTCAAGTAACCCACATTTTACTTAAGAGTGGCCTTAAGTAATGTTGGCAATTTGAATATGCCAAGAGAAGCTGTGAAGTACTTTCTTTGTGTGTGAAAGTAAAAGTTGTTGACCTAGTAGAAAGAAAAAAAAATCATATGCTGAGGTAGCTAGGATCTAAAATAAGAACAAAACATAGTATATGTTGGGTTCAGTACTATCCATCATTTCAGGCATCCACTGGGGTCTTAGAATACATCCTTCTCAGATAAGGGGCAACTACTATATATGAGAAATAGGACAATTATTTTATTCAACCAGTAGACGGAGAGCAAATCAGGAGCCTTAGTTCCATGACCTGCTTTTATAGTCAGCTTGGTGGGGTCTCTTCATTGGCATGTTGGCACTGAGCTGCTCCCCACTGGAGGCAGGCTTGAGCACACCTTGCTGACAAGTGCGGGCCAGCCCTTCCTTTAGGAGCAGAGGTCAGGGCTGGCAGGCGGAAGGTCGGTTTTTTCCACATCATAGGTTAAAAACATGCTTCCCCATCTCTGCCCGCCCAGGTCAGTGTCAGCCCGCAGTCTGGAAGCGGCAGTGTCAGCAGAACAGGTTCCCTGCACAAGTCCACTGCTCAGCCAGAAGAGAAGAAGCCCGAGACCGCGGTGTCCAGACTGGAGCGCAGAGAACAGCTGAAAAAGGCCAACACTCTTCCGACATCTGTGACAGGTAGGGAGCAGGTCCATTTCTACTTAGCTCTGGTTCGTTTCTCTTAGAACATGCTTTATTTCCAAGGTGTGATAACTAGCTCAGCACCTTGGGCATCACAGAGCACAGGTGTCTCAGCCCCATTCATAAACACTCACACCAATAAAGCTCATCTGATAAAGACCACCAGGAGCTCATGTCAGTGGTGTGATGGCAGATGTGTACCCATCAGCCTTTCAGAGTGGAGAGACCTCTGATCTGGGGCATTTGCCATTTCCTGTGTGGTGTAAACACTTCCACTATGGCCAACTTGAAGCTACCGTCATAACATCAGTTGGCTTGCTAAATTCGTGAATATTTTACAAGACAGTATATGATCCATCTCTAACACCTCACCGCCAGTAGTCTGACACACTTGAGTTTGCTAACTTCCTGCAGCAAAGAAAAGCACATCCATCCCAGAAAAACCCAAA
Source organism: Glis glis (assembly GCA_004027185.1). Taxonomy (NCBI): domain Eukaryota; kingdom Metazoa; phylum Chordata; class Mammalia; order Rodentia; family Gliridae; genus Glis; species Glis glis. The sequence goes on from PVJS01024521.1 coordinate 21,563, forward strand.
CAAAGGAAGAGACAAGAGTATAATAGGATTTGGGGAAAAGGGTGAAGTTTAGGTAAAACTTAAATAGAGCAGCATTTTAATAGACTCACAGTAAAACAGGGGTGGACAAAAAGGGGTTGACATCAAGCCAGAGCTAAGTAGATGACTCTGGTCCTGTTCCTTTGCAAAAATTAGAGTTAAATGTGTGAAATGTTCTATCTGAAATCTCCTACCTGGAGCTCTGTGTCTAGATTGGAAATGGAAGCTGCTTTTTGGTGTCACAGTGACCCCATGTGGCCCTGATATTCCAGGCAAGAGTGCAAAGGTCCACTCTCACTGATACGATTTCAGACAGCAAGTTTCTGATAGTCTGACTTTATAGAATAAGGTTTCTCAGCACTGTGTCCTTGATGTTAAATAATATCAGCAGTTTTTATATGTTCATAGCAAGTAAAAGATATACATTTTTTTTGCGGTACCGGGGATTGAACCCAGGGGCATTCTACCTCTGTGCTACACCCCCGGCCCTATATTTTATACTTTATTTTGAAACCGGGTCTCACGAAGTTGCGGAGGGCCTCACTAGGTAGAGAGAGTGGGAGAGAGTGGGAGAGAGAGAGAGAGAGACAGAGAGAGAGCGCACTGAGGCTGGCCGCGAACCCGGATCCTCCGGTCTCCGCCTCCCAAAGTACTGGGATTACAAGCGTGCGCCACCACGCCCGGCTAAAGACATACATTTTAAAAAACTTCTTTATTCTGCTAAAAGATAAAATGATCCAATAGTTTCCAACTATTTCCTTATTACAAATCACTTGGAGGATGGATGAATCTAAACGTGATCCTTCCCAGGAGACAGCACTACATCTGCTTTCCCAGACGGCAGCATTGTTTCCCAGAGTGCATCTGCCTAAGTCCATTTTCTGCCACTATAACAGAATACTTGAGACTGGGGAGTTTATAAAAATAAGAGTTGGATGTCCAAAACTGAGCAGCTGGTCCTGGCGAGGGGCTCGTGCTATTTCAACATAAGATAGAAAGTGGATGGCTAGTGGGAATAGAGAAAAGGGAGTGACGTATGCAATAGCTAAAACCCGTTTGTGCATGAAGAGCATTAGGCTATTGATGACCCAAGCACCTCCCACTAGCTCTCACCTCTCAACACTGCCACATTGAGGAATCAAGGTTCCGACACATGAACTTCTGGGGACACATTCAAATCACAGCATTGCCAACTCCCCAGGCCCAGGGGTTCCTATCTGTTGGTTACCTGCTACCTTGGGCTGGGAAATGTAAGGAATTCTCAGTATTAAAGGTGTGTTTAGCCGGGCGTGGTGGCGCACGCTTGTGATCCCAGTACTTGGGAGGCTGAGACAGGAGGATCGCAGATTTGCGGCCAGCCTAAGATATTTAGTGAGGCCCTCCGCAACTTAGTGAGACCCTGTTTCAAACTAAAGAATAAAAAATAGGGCTGGAGGTGTAACTCGGAGGTAGAATGCCCCTGGGTTCAATCCCCAGTTCCGCAAAAAAAAGAGATGTGTTTACTGTGTGGTGAGGTGGTGGGGGCGCTTTATAACAGAAAACTTCTTTAGAACCTCCATCAGCATTATTTAATTTGACCTTTCATATAGGAATTAAGGGTTCTTAATGTTAGAACCAGAGAGGAAAGACAGAGGAGGGGGGAAGAGAGGAGAGGAGAGGAGAGGAATTTGTTTCAAAATAAAGTAAAAAGCTCTAAAGTCAAAGAAGGCATACCTTTCCCTGCCTGATTGGAAGTATGAAAGGGTTATTGCAACTCAGAGTGGCTCCAGCTTTAATAAAGCAAGCCTTTGTTCTGGAGTATTTTTGTCTTTTTGGTTGATCAGTATTTGCTGAGTTCTAGAAGCGTATGTGTAGGCCATGGCCGTGGCCACTGATGTGACCCAAAGAGAAGATGCGAGCCCTCTCACCTCCTCATAAATCCCGCTCACAGAAGCCTGTGTGCTCTAGTCAAGAACACAATATGATGCGAAGGAATTACTAGACAAGACCACAGGTCAGGAGAGCTGGCAGGGCGCAGGGGGCTCAGTTGGAGGGACCCAGTGGGTGCTTTGTGGAGGAGGTAACCATTAACCTCCCAGCTTGATAGGTCCAGCTGCTCTTAGTACGGAATTGACTGGTTACACGACGGGAATTACAAAATCTGCCTTTAGGTCTTGTTATCATGCAGGCATAGCTTCTACGTACAGAAAACTAAGCTTCTAGAAATTCTCTGAAATTAGAATTGCAGGCAATTCTAATTACTGTGATCACTGTAATTCTTTGAGCAACAGGTATAACCACATGGCTTGCTTTCCCTAGATGTCCTCACTGAAGCCTGTCCAGGAACTTGCCTCTCTTGTGTTTCAGGTTTTCCTTTCTGAATCTTATACTTCTGGTAAATCAGAATGTGGTCCTGGGGTGGAGAGGAGGGAGATGTCAGAGGATATGAAACTTAGTTAGGATGAATGAGTTCAAGAGATCTGTTGTGCAACATGGTGACTATATTTACTAACAATCAATTGTATTCTTTAAAAATGCTAAAAGAGATTTTGAATGCTCTCAGCACAAAAAGGATAACTTTGTGAGGTAATACATGTCAGATTTAGCCATTCCACAATGTATACAGTAGGTACATGTAATTCTGTTAACTAAAAATAATTTTTTTAAAAAAATGTGGTTCTGACTTTACTCCCTTCTCTTTTTCCTTCAAAACCAAATCCAGTGGAGATCTCGGATTCGGCTCCCCCAGCACCACTGGTGAAAGAAGTTACCAAGAGGTTCTCCACCCCAGATGCTGCCCCTGTGTCCACAGAGCCAGCCTGGCTGGCTTTGGCCAAAAGAAAAGCAAAGGCCTGGAGCGACTGTCCACAGATTATTAAGTAAAGTGACTCTTACCCATTACCAATGCCTGTTATGGGCTCCTCTCTTGCCCTTTTTATTTATTTATTTTTTATATGAGGTAAAGAAACCACGCTAGGAAAAGAAGCATGTTTTATAGGCTCTAAAATAATGTTTAGAAACTGAACTGGTGGTGTTCATTGTAAAGAGTGTATTTGCACAACCCTAGGTCCTGGTGCCTTGAACCCCCCTGGTTTTCAAGAGACAGTTCTGTCCAAGGGACCACATGAAGCAAAATCTCCAAACTAAGAGGTCTTCATGAGAGCCAAGCATGGTGGCGCATGCCTGTAATACCAGTACTTGGGAGGCTGAGACAGGAGGATCGCAGGTTCGAGCTCATCCTCAGCAACATAGGAAGACTCCGTTTCAAAACAAAACAAAACAAAAATAATAAGGGCTGGGGGTGTATCTCAGAGGTAGAATGCCCCTGGGTTCAATCCCTAGTACCACAAAAAAAGGAGAGAGCTCCTCATGAGAGCCCACCATGCCCATTCCATGGCCCTCCAACATGCATACACCCACACACCATTCAGATCACATACTTTTGCCAACCTTTGTAATGTGTTTTTTTTTTTATTCTCTACCCTTAATTTCTTCTATCCAAACATTTACCCTACCACATATTTGGGTGTGTCTACCCTTTCTACAGTAATGGTGAAAAGATCATATGTAGGTACAAGAAGAACATCCATTCTCCTGAACGTGGCGGGTAACTGGGAGTCACAGGAACAGTCTGGCTCCTCTGCCCGTGTCTGGTTTTCATGAATTACCCCCACTCTGAAGTCATCATGGAGGCGAATCCACCCACACTTCTACCACACTGTGGACCCATAGTGTGACCAACACGTGTGAGTCTCGTTATACCAGTACCTCCTTAAGGACGTGTGAAACATGTGGCCCAGTCAGCTCCTAGGGAACACTTTCATTTAACATGCTTAAGAAAGGAAATTCTACACCAGTTACAAGTTCTCTTTCTGGCTCTGAGAATCTCCACCGAGTGCTGTGTGGTTCTTAAGATGCCCAGGGTGCATCCCAGGCCTACAGAATCAATCCTGTGAGAACAGGACCAGGAATGTTTATTCTTGCAAAACCTCTTCAGATGAATTCTAATCTATCCCAAAGGATAAGAACCTTGAGATGCACTTATTCTAGTGTAATCTAGTTTTCAGACTCTGAGGGGGGCTTTCAAGACTGGAAAGCCACCAAACCAGCCATTGCTCACAAGATATGACAGGCTATTGACATTACATGTCTCTGAAAATTGGTCTTTAGGGAAAATTCATAGGAAAACAAGATTTGAAGCCTTTGTACTACTAAGGACTTTCTGCAGAAAGTTTTTCTTTACTCTAATTGAGCAATTCATACTTAGAGTCAAATATTCAGTAGCATTTAAAATTTAGAGCATTCACCTTGCTACCTTTAAAAAACATCTCAGAGTTTTAAGTGGCCTTGTTAATTACCATACACACGTGCATACAAAGAAGGGACTTGGCAGTTTTGAAGCCACATAAAAGTAAATACTTTTATTTCCCAAAACTTGCTTTACACAAAACATACACTTACCAGCAACCCCCCAACCCCCATACTACTGGCACTAACTTTGTTTCATGGTGTTGGCATATTCCCTTTTCTTAGATTTGTACCCCAAAGTATAGGTGCAAATTCTTTGCACAATGCAGGGGGAATTACATCCTTTTTTTCCCTCACCTACACAAACACATAGTATCCATTATTACTTTCCTTTATGCTTATTCAATATGCAATGTGCTGTTATTCTATCACTTACCTTAAAGAAAGGATGGCAGCAAAGTTGTTTCCTATATTGAAACCATTTTCTTTCTAGAAACAATGGCTCAGCTTCACTGTAGCAGCTGGCATGTGTGGTCAAGTGGATAGTTGTACTCTTGCAAGTTGGATTTAATATATTATATACACTGGGCCTTCAGACGGTTAGGAATCAATGTAACTTTTTTTTATTGCTTCTAGAAGCAACTGATACTCCACTGCACGCTTTCCACTCTGATCTTCATTTCTAAGTCTTATATGTAGGCATTTGGTAGTTCAATGATTTCCTCACTAATATAACACTTTTTAATGGGAATCTTTTCACCTACCGCCCTGTAATTACAATGCTACAGTAATCTTTCCGAACTGACTTCTTCTTTCATCCTATCAGCTTTGGACAATATCACAGTAATGGCAAGAAACAGGTGATGAAATAAGATCACTCACAAAGAATGGTAGATGAGTCAACTCTGTACTGGCTCAGATATCAAGCCCATACAAAGTAGAAGAAATACCTCAGTTGCAAATGTTCCATCAAAGTCTTTAAAAGAAGAGTTTACTGCTGGGCATGGTGGCGCACGCCTTTAGTCCCAGTACTTGGGAGGCTGAGACAGGAGGATCACAGGTTCGAGATCAACCTCAGCAACTTAGCAAGACCCTGTTTCAAAGTAAAAAAAAAAAAAATACACCTCTGGGGTTGTAGCACAGAGGTAGAATGTTCCTGGGTTCAATCCACAGTACCAAAAAGAAAAGAAAAAAAAAGAAGAGTGTAAGGAGGAAAGGGCGGTTATAATAGTTACTTCTAACAACTTCTAAAGGGTACATGTTTAACATTTCATTCATAAATCACCCTAAATTTGCACTAAATACCAATGAAGTGTTATTTTGCTTTAATTGTGTTGCAGTCTTTTCTGAGCAACAAACTATGGGGAAATTCTGTAAAAACATATAAAAAGTTCAAGACAGTTTGTTTTTTTTAAATGAATGATTGCTGTTAAACATGTTTTTTTTTTATTTAAACAAACACACTTCTCCTGGCAAGGTTATAGATGATTAACCTCTGTTCATAGACTTATATATAAAACTAGAGTTTTTTGTTTACTTTTTTAATTTTTCAAGTGCAATTGTTTCTTACGTAAACATTAATTACTATTAAATTATCATTTTAGCCAGTTATCTACAAATGTGTAGTATGTATTCATTGTCTCTTCTTGTGACATTTAGTTTAATTGCTTATTTTAAAGCAGAAACATTAGCTACAAGTGTCTTGCAATATTTTTACCAATAATAAAGTTAAGTAGAGACTTAATGAAAGTAACTTAGTGTGATTTTAATATTATTTTGAGATTTTGGTTGTATAAAGTTTTAATGTAAAATGTCCATTGTTCAAGGGAAAAGATCTTTCAATAAAAAATACCAACAAGATCTTTGGCACTGATGGAATTTCCTTCTAAAGTTGAAGTTTTTACTAGTTTTGATGGCCATCTACAAGCAACCTCATATTTACATAGGTTTTGGTGAACAAGAAAAATTCTAATGTGTTTCATATGGTATTTTATTATATTTTTCACTAGGTATTCTGGAGAAAAATAAAAATCAGGGTCAATTGTTAATCCTAAATTGAATCTGAATGACCCAAGTCTCAGACAAAATAATCCTACAGCTTCCTTTTAGTGTGGGCCACGCACAGGCAGCATTGGCTTTGGCTGACAGCTGTGAGCAGCAGAGCTTCAGGGTGGATTTGCAGGGCTGGACCAGGGAAGGGTAAATGAGGCTGGTGAAGCACTTGCCTCAGCTGCTGAAAACTCTGTAATCAAGAGAATATTGTGTGTGTGTGTGTGTGTGTGTGTGTGTGTGTGTGTGTGTGTGTTTACTGGGGATTGAACCCAGGGGCATTCTATCGCCGAGCTACACCCCCAGTCCTATTTTATTTTTTATTTAGAAATGGGGTCTCACTAAGTTGCTGAGGCTGACAGCAAACATGCAATCTTCCTGTCTCAGCCTCCCACGTACTGGGATTACAGGAATACACTACTGTACTTGGCTAAGAGAATATTATCTTAATGCCACGTTTAAAAAAATCAAAATGAATGCAAGAAAAACTACACAATGGGCAAAAGATCAAAATTTTAAATGGTGCAGGCTGGGGGTCCCTCTCGTCCGGTTAACCCTATCAAAATACCAACATCATTTTTCTCAGAGCTAGAAAAATCAGTCATTAATTTCATATGGAGAAACAAAAGACCCAGAATAGCCAAAGCAATTCTCAGCAATAAGAACCATGCAGGAGGTATCACAATTCCTAACTTCAAATTATACTACAGAGCTATAGTAATAAAATCAGCATGGTACTGGCACAAAAACAGA
>PVJS01024522.1:0-28610 GCA_004027185.1 Glis glis
GTGTGTGTGGTTCTGTCTTGCTGTGGAGTGCTCCCGTGTGTGTGTGGTTCTGTGTCTTGCTGTGGAGCGCTCCCTTGGTGTGTGTGGTTCTGTCTTGCTGTGGAGTGCTCCCGTGTGTGTGTGGTTCTGTGTCTTGCTGTGGAGAGCTCCTATGGCTGTGTGTGGTTCTGTGTCTTGCTGTGGAGCACTCTGTGACTGTGTGTGGTTCTGTGTCTTGCTGTGGAGTGCTCCCGTGTGTGTGTGGTTCTGTGTCTTGCTGTGGAGTGCTCCCGTGTGTGTGTGGTTCTGTGTCTTGCTGTGGAGTGCTCCTATGGCTGTGTTTGATGAGCGCTGACTGCTGGGTGGAGGGTTGATGACGTTTTGGTTAAGTTTCCAGATTCCCTTCTGTGAGCTTTTGGCACCGCTTGAGAGAGCAGAGGGTGTTCATTTGTGGTTGGGTTTTTGTCAGGAGATGGTGAGAAATGGTATCTTGGAGTAGTTTTCATCTGCTTCAATTTTAGTGTGAAAAATGAGAAAAAAATCCTTGACTGAATTGGACATATTAGGTAGTCAGCGCATTTGAGTTGTTGAATGCAAGCTGATGGTTCCAGTCTTCAGCAAGGCGTTGGGGGGTGCTCCGCTGCAGCGTGAGGATGCAGCGGCGCTGTGGGGCCCCGCACCCATACTCCTGCATCTCAGGAGCTTGGAAGGCTTTGCTTAAGTCTTCAGGTAGGAAACAACAGATACCCCCACAAGTCAGAACTCATGTCTTAAATTGAAAATATTCCATGCATTTTACTTTTTCCAATTTATAGGAAGGATCCTTTGTTTAGCTACCTTTAATTTTAGGTGTTTTTGTCTTTGAAACTAAGAAAATGTAAGATAAATACCAGAAATGTTGACTGCTTCCTTTCTGCCTCTGCCCCTCCTCTCTGGGGTCTGTACTCAGCAGTAGTGTAGGATTGCCCAGTTCATCCCTGGCCTGAGGGCAGCACTCTAGCTGTGGAGATGGGCAACGGCGGGGGCTGAAGGGACCAGGTGTGTCTGGAAGGAATCTGCTTGTGTTGGCACAGGAGGCGAGGCCTTTGGAAGGTGACTGGCTATGGGAGCCAAGCTCTCCTGACTGGACGCCCCTCATCCCTTCCTTGACACGGTGAGAAGGTGCTGTCTACAGGCTGGGAAGTGGGCCTTTACCAAGCACCAGCTACTCCACCCTGTGGTCCTGGGCTTCTCATTCTTCCGCGCAGTGAGATGCAGACGCCCCTTGTTTATGTGCTGCTTGGTGTGTGGTCTTTTGTTATAGCAGCCTGAGCAGACTAAGGTAAGGGGTGCTGTGTGCCTAGTTCAGTTGGTAGTAGCACACCATTCTCCAGGGTGACTGTGCCGATCTGCTGCAGACCTTCACAGGCATTTGGCATTGTTGGCTAGTGTGTGTGTGTATTTGGGGTTGCGTGTGGGCATCTGAGTGTGTGTGTGTGTGTGTGTGTGTGTGTGTCTGTCTGTCTGTCTGTCTGTCTGTCTGTCTAGCTGTTTTACAGGGTAAGTGCTGTGGTGGCTTTAATCTCTATCCCCTTGTTTTGTTTTTGTGGTGCTGGAGATGGAACCCAGGGCCTCGCACATGCTAAGCAAGCGCTGTACCACTGAGCTGCATCTTCAGCCCTGTAACTCTTGATTTTTAATTGGTCAAAGAGCCTTTCCAAAGATTATTGGCGTTTGGATAGCTTCTTATTGGAGCCTAATTGTGCCTGTTGGACTCTTGCTCTTTTTCTAAATCTTTTCTTCCTCTGAGGCTTGCTGTTTCAGTCTCTCCCTCTCTCTCTCTGCACAGTGCTGATGATTGTCTTTTATTCTTTTAATGTTTCTTTCTTTTTTGTGGTACTGGGGATTGAGCCCCGGGGCATTCTCCCTCTGAGCTATACCCCCATTCCTATTTTATTTTTTATTTTGAAATGGTCTCACAAAGTTACTGAGGGCTTCGAGCCTGCAATCCTCCTGTCTCAACCTCTCAAGTACTGGGATTACAGGGGTGTGCCACCACTTCTGGCAATTCTCTTAATGTTTCTTTGGGGGAGGGGTGGTTCCGGATATTGAACCCAGGGACATTTTACCTCCAAGCCACATCCCCAGCCCTTTTTCTCTAATTTTTTATTTTGAAGCAGGGTCTCATGTAGTTGCTGAGGCTGGCCTTGAATCTGTGATCCTCCTGTTTGAGCCTCCCAAGTACTTGGATTACAGGTGTATGCCACCATACCCAGCTCTTAATATTTCTTGAAGGACAGAGTCTCTTAATTTTAATATAGCTGATTTATCCATCTGCCTGCAGCGGTTAGTCCTGTTTTGCCCTACCTCAAGTTTATAAGGATTTTTTCTTGTTTGGCATCCTTTACTATTTTGTCTTCAGCTCAGCCATCTACCTAGGGTTGATTTGGGGGATAGTGTGCCCTGGAAGGTAAAGGGTCATGTTTTCCACAGAGAGATCTAATTGTGTGTCTTAATCTCTTTTAGTTTTTTTTTCTTCTTCTTTTTTCTTTTTGAGATGGGGTCTCACTATGTTGCCCAGGCTGGCTTCAAGCAATACTCCTGCCTCAGCCTCCCGAATAGCTAGGCCTACAGATGTGCACCACTGTGCCTGGCAAGGGATTTATTTTGGCTTGTGGCTCTGGTCCAAGGTCAGGGGCTACGTCAGGTGATGGCCTTTCTAGAAGAGACCCTGGCAGCGCAGAGCATCACCTGGTGAGAGGCAGGGAGTACAAGAGCTCTGGCCAGACTGGCTTTTCTAGCAGATGGGAGATGACCCGTTAATCCACTAATTGCAAGAATGGATTAGCTCCTTCATGAGGGCAGAGCCCTAATCACCTCCCAGAGGTGCCTCCGGGTCCCTCCTCTTCATAAGTTAATGGGGATGAATGTCAGAGGGACCAGACTGTTCAGACCACAGCATTGTCCTGCACTGTTCATTTGAAAAGCCTCTTTTCCAGTGCTCTGCAGCATCACCATTACAGAAACGAGGGGTGTGCAGGCATCGTGCCACTCTAACCTCGAACTCCAGCCTATATCAGTCTCATCCCCAGCACCAGGGCCACTGTGCCTTAGTGATTATAGTCTTATAATTGTTTTAAAATCTTCTTTATTTTGAATTACAGCACAGATGCTGAAACTGCATAAACCAAATGTATAGCTCGGTGAGTTACCATACGGTAGACATGTGTAACTGGTTCTTGGGTCAAGAGTAAGACCCTGCCATCTCCCCGCGCCCTTCCCTTCTGTGTGCCTGGCCAGCTACACAAATGCTGGCCTGGTGGAAGCTGAACTGCGCACCTCTAAGTATTGGTTAAGTGTGGCCTGTGTGTGTGTGAGACTGGGGATTGAAGCCAGGGGTACTCTACCTCTCAGTTACACCCCTGGCCCTTTTTATTTTTATCTTGAAATGGTCTTGCCAGGTTGGTGAGAGTCTCACTATTTACTGAGGCTGTCCTTGAACCTGCGATCCTCCTGTCTCAGACTCCCAAGTACTGGGGTTACAGGTGTGCGCCACCATGCCTGGCTCTGTTTGTTTTTACTGACCTTTCCGCCTCCTCGTCTGAAGGCTTTGTCCAGCGCCTCCCGTGGAAGCTTGTTGAGGAAGCTCAGTGGTCGCACCTGTGTTTCCCGCCGTGTGGGCTTGCCCAGCGGCATTCCTCTGGTGAGGTGCTTATGTTCCTCTGTCCTCTTGTTCCCTGTAAGTTGGTCATTGGATCTAGAGACCTGAAGAGGCTCGGGTTTGGCCTCTGGTGAGATTCCTCTTTGGGAGGGTGTTGCTCCTTCAGGAAGACCTGTGTCTGGGCCCTTCCCTTTCAGTATTGGCAGTCATGGGTGCACAGGTCTCCCAGAAGTTGCCCGGCTGAGACGCTCTGGTTCATTCACTGCTTCTTCCCCTCTTAGATGGGCTTCTAGAAAGCGAAACCTCTCCTTACCTACTAATGGGATGTCTCCTGTCACAGTTCATAGGAAACTAAAGACAAATGATTGATTCTTTTTATCGACTTTCAAAATAATCATTTTATTCTATCATCCTCCAAAGGTGACTGTATTAGTTAGCTTTATGTTATCATAGCAAAATACCTGAGGTTTTGAGGCTCAGGCCAGGATTGGGTGGCCCCATTGGAGTGGCCTCCAGTGAGCGCTGGCTGGATGCGGTAGCCTTTCATGAATGCAGGCTGGATGCGGTGCCTTCTGGTGGGTGTATGCTGGTGGCCGTGGCCTGTGGCAGGTGCTGGCTGGATGCAGTGGCCTGCAGTGGGTGAACATGTTGGCATGAGCCGTCACAGCTCAAGCTAGGAAGCAAAAGAAACGAGAGCACAGAACTCACAGCCCTCCGAGAGCAAGCCCTCAGTCACGGGACTCCCGTAGGTCTCACCCCTTAAAGGTCCACAGCACCTCACAGCGCTGCCACACTGGGGACTTTACCTATGTACCTTGGAGGACACTCAGATTGTGTCCAAACCATAGCAGTGGCCAAGTTTAGATTTCATTTTGGTCTTGTGAACTCAGGGATTTAAACATTTGATGTTTGTTAGTGTGCTGCTCCCGTGATCCTAGTTCATGTTCAGATCATCTCGTGAGGTGGATGGTGTTGATATTGATTGATTGATTGATTGATTGATTAGAAGTCTCTCGCATGAATGACAATGGAGTCAAAATGACAAGACAGCTGAGGGGGCTGGGGAGGAGAGAGATACATATCTCTCTTACCTTCCTTCCACCAATGTCTTACTTTTATTGAGGGTTATAACCAAAACATTGTAAGAAATTATTAATCACAGGAAACAGCAAAGCAGCCATGGGGTGAGTCAGGGAAAAACATCAAGGTAGGGGGATTCTACCTCCGAGCTACATCCCTAGCCCTATGTTTTATTCTTTTTTGAAACAGGGTCTCAATAAGTTGCGGAGGGCCTCACTAAGTAGCTGAGGCTGGCCGCGAACCTGTGATCCTCCTGTCTCAGCCTCCCAAGTACTAGGATTACAAGCGTGCGCCACCACGCCAGGCTGTTTTTTTTTTTTTAATATTGTGCTGTTGCTGGGATTTCAACTCAGGGCCACATGCATACTAAGCATGTGCTCTACCACTGAGCTATCCCCCAGTCCTTATTTCGGGTTTCTACTTGGTCAATCTTTGTCTTTGCCATCCATTATTGGGAATGCCTTCTCTCAAAAGAAGGCCATCTTTGTTTCTGGGGAAGCTAGTGGTTTTTATTAACCTGGGGACACTCATAGAGTGACCAGGTGTCCTGCTTTGTCCCACACAGGTTGGCTTGAGCCTGTTTTCTCAGGAATTTTCATTCTTGAAAGTGCTGTGGTTTGGAAAATAAATGCTGTGGCTCTGTTACTTCTTTGGCTTCTTCAGGATGGGGAGTGTCAGGCTGGCCCCTCCACCTAGAGGCCTGCCTGCTGGGTCAGATGCAGCCACTCTGGCAGTGCCCACCACGGCCTTCATCTGTCCCCCTGCTGTGGCTCGGCTGCGCTGGCTGTGTCCTTTGGAGAAGTTTCCTGCTTCCCATGTGCCCCGTGATGTGTTCGGGGAGAATTCTCCCTGGCATATGTGCCGCCATGTTGCCAACATTGGGCTTCGTGGCTGCTTTATTAATTGCTCCACTCCCGCCCCGCACATCTTCATTATTCTTTGAATTTCAACCTAGTTTAGTCTGTGAATTGATTACTTGATAGGCTACTAGAGTTTTTTACATTCCCATTTTGTGTATTTTACAGGAAGGTAGAATGAGTTGATTCAAGGAACTTTGCTCTTGTGTCTTCTTATGGGTGTTTCTGATAAACCAAGGGAGTAATTTCTAGGTGAAAATGAATGACCATATCATTTGCCACTTTTTACTCAGGTTCCTCCAATACTTTACTAATAGGCTATTTGAATTTTAATTAATATCTTTACTTTTTGTTTATTTTGCAGTGTTAGGGTATTTTTTTTTTTTTTTTTTTGCGGTACCGGGGATTGAACCCAGGGGCGTTCTACCTCCACGCTACACCCCCGGCCCTATTTTTTATACTTTATTTTGAAACCAGGTCTCACGAAGTTGCGGAGGGCCTCACTAAGTAGAGAGAGAGAGAGAGAGAGAGAGAGCTGAGGCTGGCCGTGAACCCGGATCCTCCAGTCTCCGCCTCCCAAAGTACTGGGATTACAAGCGTGCGCCACCACGCCCGGTTGTGTTAGGGTATTTTTATTATGTTGAATGGATTACAGAATGTCAGAACAAGTTTTTCTATTTCAATTTTTCATTATGGAATTTCTTCCTATATATTTTGGCTAATGTATCCATGACAATGTAGATTTGAATGTGTGTTTTATTCTGTGCTTAATTTGATGTCATTTTTTATAGGAAATGCAAAAGGACCATGTGTGTGCTGTCAAGGTGGTGGGGATCCTATTTTTAAGACCAGAAGCAAGTCTGCACTGCACACACGTGTGCACAGCGTGAAGCATGTAACAGTAGAACTCCTGGAACGCAGTGCTCGGGGCCCCAGGACGATACACTCATGTGAGCTGCACACTCTGGCGTCCAGTGATACTCGTGATCAGCCGTGTTCCTAGAAATACCTCGAGTGCTAGAATGGTTATGAAGAGGTGAAGGGAGCCTGCATTTGGGGGCACAGATGAACATGTGGACCCGTGTGTTATTAACCTAAGATGTTAACATGATGGAGGAGCCGGGGTAGCTATGGTGGGTCATGGAGAATAACCAGGACACTTGTCCCCAAGGGGACAGTGATTTTGTGTCTGATAAAATAAGTTTCAAAATAGAGGAGGAAGATGATGACCCGGTCCCTAGTCACTGTTTGGAGAGAATGGACTTTCAAAGTGAACCGGAGGAGAGGAGAGAGACGGACAGTGGTGACGAGCAGGCGGAGAGCAGAGCGGCGGGCTGTGGGAAGTACTTACCTGCTGAGAACGAGGATGAGTACAGCTCTCTGTTCTCGCAGTACAGTAGCACACTGTACAGCGTAGCCATGGAAGCCGTGACCCAGAGCCTTCTTTCCAGCCGGCACATAAGCTCCAGGAAGAAGTCTCCAGCTTGGAAGCATTTCTTCATCTCTCCTCGAGATAGCACTAAAGCAATATGTAGGTACTGTATGAAAGAGTTCAGTAGAGGCAAAAACGAAAAAGACTTGAGTACAAGCTGTCTCATGAGGCACGTGAGGCGCGCGCACCCTGCCAAGCTCGTTCAGGAGAATGGCAGCCTGCCAGCGGGGTCCTCCCTGCCCTCACTTCTGCTCCCGCCGCAGCCTGCAGACGCGGGAGAGCTCGGCACTGCACTCTCTCCCATCAGATTTGTCCAGAAAATGGCCCCTAAGATCCCATCCCCTGACCGAATAAAGGAGGAGTCTGTGTCCCTGAGCTCTGCTGAAGTCCCCTGTGACGTGGTCGTAGCTGAGAAATATAGCAGAGAAGAGGCCCCGGCAGGGTCATCCCCCCACCTCCCTGCCCTCCATTATGACGAAAGCGCAGAGAGCATGGCCGAGCGAAACCTTCCCCTCCCAAAGAGCACATCTGGGTCCAGGAGGAGGTCGGCCGTCTGGAAGCACTTCTACCTGTCGCCCCTCGACAGCTCCAAGGCTGTGTGCGTGCACTGCATGAACGAGTTCAGCCGAGGGAAGAACGGGAAGGACCTGGGCACGAGCTGCCTCATCAGGCACATGTGGCGGGCACACCGCTCCATTGTGCTGCAGGAGAACGGGGGTGGCACCGGCATCCCGCCCCTGTACCCCAGCCCGCCTACCCTGCTGCCCGCCCTGCTGCCTCCGGAGGGGGATCCCAGCTCTGTGTCATCCTCTCCGGGGAAGCTGGTCAAAGAGTGCCCTTCTGCCGCCTCGTCCCCAGACAGGCTGGCTGAGGACTTGCCGCTGCACGTGAACCCTGGAGACCCGCTCCAGGAGGACGCGTTGTCATCCTCCGAAGACGCGGGCGAGGCCTCGGTGGCCTCCTCTCCTGAAAAGCAGCAGGCTGGCGGGCTGAGTCCTGGCAGGTTTGAGTCTGGCGCTGTCTTCCAGCAGAATAAAAAGGTCATGAAGAGGCTGAAGTCGGAAGTCTGGCACCACTTCTCTCTCGCCCCCATGGACAGTCTCAAGGCGGTGTGTCGATACTGCAGCTGCGTCATCAGTCGGGGGAAGAAGGGGGACGTGGGCACCAGCTGTTTGATGCGGCATCTGTACAGACGCCACCCCGAAGTTGTGGGGAACCAGAAGGGCTTTCTGGGTGCAAGTTTGGCCAACTCGCCATATGCCACTTTGGCTTCTGCAGAAAGCTCCTCCTCCAAATTAACTGGCTTGCCAACAATGGTCAGAAAAAATCATCAAGTTATATTTCCTGTTAATAGCAAGAAGACCTCAAAGCTGTGGAACCACTTTTCTATTTGCTCTGCGGACTCCACCAAAGTGGTGTGCTTGCACTGCGGCCAGACCATCAGCAGGGGCAAGAAGCCCACCAACCTGGGCACCAGCTGCCTCCTGAGGCACCTGCAGAGGTTCCACGGTCACGCACTCAAGACTGATGGCTCAGAGGCCGCCCTGCCCTGCTCCCCAGGCCCCCGGGGGCCACTGGGCACAGAGTTGTCGGGCACGCCCTCCTTGCATGACTCCAGTGAGAAGCTATATGACTGTCACCCAGTTGCCAAAAAAATCACAAGTCTCATAGCGGAAATGATTGCACTTGACCTCCAGCCATACTCTTTTGTAGACAATGTTGGCTTTAACAGGCTGCTCGAATACTTGAAACCTCAGTACTCTTTACCCTCCCCTTCCTACTTCTCCAGGACAGCTATCCCAGGTATGTATGACAATGTGAAGCAGATGATTATGTCACATCTGAAGGAAGCTGAGAGTGGTGTGGTCCACTTCACATCAGGAATATGGATGGGTAACCAGACCCGCGAGTACCTGACCCTCACAGCTCACTGGGTCACCTTCGCGTCATCGGTCCGGCCGCATTGCGAGGACCACCACTGTTCAGCACTTTTAGATGTGTCGCAGATCGACTGTGACTACAGTGGCATCAGCATCCAGAAGCAGCTGGAGAGTTGGTGGGAAGCCTGGGTGACCTCCCTCGGCCTCCAGGTGGGCATCACGGTCACTGACAACCCCAGCATCGGGAAGACACTGAACGAGGGGGAGTACTCGAGCGTGCAGTGCTTCAGCCACACAGTGAACCTGATCGTGAGCGAGGCCATCAAGAGCCAGCGGATGGTGCAGAACCTGCTGAGCATGGCGCGGAAGCTGTGCGAGCGCGTCCACCGCTCGCCCCGGGCCAGGGAGAAGCTGGCCGAGCTGCAGAGGGAGTACGCGCTGCCGCAGCACCACCTCATCCAGGACGTGCCATCCCGGTGGAGCACGTCCTTCCGCATGCTGGAGCGACTCATTGAACAGAAGAGGGCGATTAACGAGATGGCCATGGAGTGTAACTTCAGAGAGCTGATCAGCTGTGACCAGTGGGAGGTCATGCAGTCCGTGTGTCATGCGCTGAGGCCCTTCGACGCCGCGAGCCGGGAGATGAGCGCCCATTTGTCCACCTTGAGCCAGGTCATCCCCATGATCCACATCCTCAGCAGGAAGGTCGAGATGCTGTTCGGGGAGACCATGGGCATCGACACCATGCTGAAGTCGCTGAAGGAAGCCATGGCCAGCCGCCTGTCTGCCACCCTCCATGACCCCAGGTACGTCTTCGCCACGCTGCTGGACCCTCGCTACAAAGCCTCCCTGTTTACAGAGGAGGAGGCAGAGCAGTACAGGCAAGATTTAATCAGGGAGCTGGAAATACTGCAGTCTACCTCAGAGGACACAGCCGTCGCCGATGGCTGTGGCTCAGGGTCCCCATCAAAAGACTCTGGTGGAGGGGACAGCCTGTGGTCGCTCGTGGCCAAGGTGAAGAGGAGAGAGCGGAGGGAGAAGCTACCGGAAGACATGGTGCTTGCCTACTTGGAGGAGGAGGTGCTGGAGCATAGCTGTGACCCGCTCACCTACTGGAACCTGAAGAGGTCATCCTGGCCCGGGCTGTCCACCTTGGCCGTCAGATTTTTGGGCTGTCCCCCAAGTACCGTCCCTTCAGAAAAGCTGTTCAGCACACCCACAGAGAATGGCAGCTTTGGCCAGCCCAGGCTCATGATGGAGCATTTTGAAAAACTCGTCTTTTTAAAAGTGAATCTTCCCTTGATATACTTTCAGTATTGAACTCGCAACGGAGCCCCAGACTGGAGATGCTCTCTGTAGCACTAGCTGTTGTACCAGGGCTGTGACTCTCCCGGCGGGGCCATGGTCCCCAGACCAGGCATCTGGGACCACTCGCCTGCCCTCACCGTAATGTCCACGTGTGCCTTACTCCTCCTCCGGGCCAGGTATCACGGTGTGTGTTGAGTCCACTAGAACAGCCTGTCTTGTCGATTATGAAATAGGATGATCAGGTTTTAATTCATAACTGTAAAGTTTTTTAAAGGTTAGGGATTAGCAATTTGTTCTACTAGAATGGAGAGAAGGTGTAAACAATTTTATTCTGTAGGCTTTTTATTCAATTGTGTAAAAACCACAAATCAGGTACTGTATTTTAGTTACACATTGCTTTAATTGCAACAAAACAGCTTTTGTGGCTGTCAAATGAAATCTGTAAATAGGAGGTGGAGGTAAGCCATCCTGACTGAGCGGTTTTTAACTGCAGGCTCTAAAGTAAGTCAAGTATGGAGAATATTCTGGAAGCTAACTGTTTACTGTGACAGAGACAAGGCATTTGAAAGCAAAACTGAACTTCAGTGTATTGTGGAGTGTGCGTCAAGTGGTTACTTGGTCACGAGAACTTTCCCATTTCAGGTTTCTGCATTCAGGTTTTACATGGTCAGTAAACTCAGAGATACCCCAAGTATTTATCGTGAGCTCCTTGAAGTTGGATCCAAGTTTGATAAATTCACACTTAGATTTATCCAGTGCATAACACGACACGTTTACAGCAGACGGCCTGTGGATCAAATCTCCACACCTCTGATTTAAGTGTCTGTACGCTGTGAAGCTCTCAAAATGTGTGTGCTGACCCCAGTTTTACCAGATTATACACAGCAGAGAGTCTTCTTAGAGGAGATGGCTTATTAGCAGGGAAGGCGTTTGTTACATTACAGTTGTGGGGATAGCCTTAGGTATTTAGATTTTTTTTATGATAGGGAAGATTCAGCCATCACCGGGGTATTTTATAATCCCAAGGACATCAGAATGAAGTAGCAGTTGTCAGATTCTTTCAACAATTTGTCTTCAAAGATTTTGCTTTAACATCTAAAGAAAAGGTTAATTTTCTCATTTCAAATCAATTAAGTATTCTGGGTGAGACAAATCACTCATTTGCCCATGACCTTTTAGGAAATTTGTCTTTTTGTTAAAATACTGTACCTATACTTAATCTAAATTTGAGTGGACTATGCTTTAGTGTATTTATAAATGGTGAACTCAGTTTCTGAAATTAAACTTTTTATTTGCAATTTTCTAGTGCTGGTGGACACTGGCTTTTTTATTTTTAGGATAATAAAACAAGCATACTCTTTGGGCCAACATACAGAAACCCTTTTCATGTGGCATTTGAAACTTCACCATGACCCCAGCTAGCATACTGGGGAGTGGAGATGGGATTCTTACAGCAGCATTTCTTTTTTGTTTTATTATTTATTTATTTATTTATTTATTTATTTATTTTTGTGGTACTGGGGATTGAACCCAGAAGCATTCTGCCTCTGAACTACACCCCCAACCCTATTTTATTTTTTAGTTTGAAACAGGGTCTCACTAAGTTATGGAGGGCCTTGCAAGGTTGCTGAGGTTGGCCGTGAACCTGTAATCCTCCTGTCTCAGCCTCCCAAGTACTGGGGTTACAGGCATGCGCCACCACGCCCGGCCAACATTTCTGATGATGGTAGTGACGATCACAGGAGCTCTCTGGGCCTTGTGTCCTCCATTGTGAGGAGTGTGGTGCTGGAACGGTTCCTTGGCTTAAGCCACATGCCCGCCTCCCGTGCCCACTTACCTGGTGCCTGTGCACTCGCCCTAGACACCAGCCTGTGTCCAGAATGCCCACCGAGTGCAGTCAGGGACATGGGCTCCCTGGCCCACAGATCTCTCCCTGGCCGGCACTCTCCTGGCTTAGGATGAGGTGGCTGTGGTTTAGTTTAGGCAGAAGAAGGGTAAACACTTCAAGGTCTACACTGCCTCAAGGTCTTCATTGTTTCACCTGGTCCACAGAAAATTGCGTGCAGACAATTTCCACTTAACCAAGTACTATGTGCTTAGCTTAGCTGGTTGGTGATGAACCTCAGCTGTGCGGGCCAAGATGGCTCCTGACAATTTGGAAGAAACAAAGACATCAGCTGCAGACTAAAGAATATCCAAACTCCAAGTGGAACAAATTAAAAACTAAAACCTCCAGCAGGCATGGCACAGCAATGCTGAGAGCCAAGGACAGGAAAACTTAAACACTTCAGTACAGTACAGTAAGCAGGCAACTACTTAGAAATGAATGGCAGTATTTGGAACAATAGGATGGCATCTTGAAAATAATACCAATCGAGATTTATGTACCCAGTGAAAAGATTCCTCAAAAATGAGGGTGAGATGAAGTTTTCAGACAAACAAAAACCTGAGAGGACTTGTCACCAGCAGAC
Source organism: Glis glis (assembly GCA_004027185.1). Lineage (NCBI taxonomy): Eukaryota > Metazoa > Chordata > Mammalia > Rodentia > Gliridae > Glis > Glis glis. The sequence continues at coordinate 12,648 of PVJS01024522.1, forward strand.
CAGCCCTGCAGTGCCTCCTGGACGGGTTCTTCAAACAGAAGGCAAAACCCAGACAGAGGTGGGAGAAAGGAGGAACTCTCCAGAGAAGATCAAGAAATGGGAAATCCATACAAGTATGGACTGCAAAAGTATGTCTTTTAGGGATTAAAATACCAGTCAATTCAGCATGCATTTAAAGCATCAGAGTGGGAGGTTATAGAGGGCTGGATCGCACCGCCCAGAGTGGCAGAAGTCTGAATTTAAAGTAGATGCAAATGTCAGAATCAGGTGATCTCTAGGATGACCAATGAAAGCAAAAAATGCTTATGAGTCTTTATTAGTAAAGAAGAAAACAGACTAAGCCACGCTCACTAATCCCAAGGGAGGAACAGAGCTGATGGGACACGTGGGAAACGTGGCCAGCAAGCACATGAGGCCTGAGGACGAGGGATGTTGCTTGGTGGTAAAAGGTCAGGCAAACCCGATTCGATAATGCTAAACATAGGTGCCAAAGGACATGCCTGCAAAATAAGATTGGAATGGAGAGAACTGAAAGGAGAAAAGAGCTCGAGGGACTCGAACACTATCTCGGCGGCAGATCGGTGAGCGCTGTGAACTCCCCACTGGCCACTCTCCTGCCCGTTTCTGGTGGGTCGTGCTGGTATGCTGCAGCTACCCTGTGTCCTCTTCACAGCCTCTCCCGTGCTTCCTGGGCACTTGGGGAAGCCACAGGTGTTGATGGCCTGGGAGTGCCTCCCGCACACTGGGCTCCGTGCACAAGGCTGCAGCGTCACCAGCACACCAGAGGGCAGGCACCTGGGAGGAAACTCGAGGGCGGGGGTGCAGTGCAGAGCGCAGCTGCATAGGTGGTGTTTGTGCACGGAGCCTTCTCTGCCTGAGGCGCTCACCTCCCTGCGCCAGTTGCCCACCCCGCTTATGTCGTGTGGCTCTGTGTGTCTCTTTCTAGGGATTTTGTGATTTCAGTTGGACTTGGAACTGGAAGTTTTTTCTGTCACTTTCAAATTGGCATTATGAAAACCCATCTGTGGTTATTTGGGGCTTTACAGTTAACATTCTGCTTATTGAGGTTTCCAATTCAAAAACGGAGTTTCTTTAAACATTAAGAGACCTCTATTACGTTTATTAACTAACGGTCAGTAAATATACAGCAAGTGCTCAATATCACTGTCATTAGGGAAATGCAAATCAAACTACAGTGAGACACCACCTCATACCCATTAGGGTGGGTACTATCAAGATCCAAGTGGCTGGCCTTATATTTTAGGATTACGCCTGTAATCCTAGTACTTGGGAGGCTGAAACAGGAGGATTGCAGGTTCGAAGCCAGCCTCAGCAACTTAGACTCTGTTTCCAAATAAATAACAAAATCAGTCTGAGGGTGTAGCTTGGAGGTAGAGTGCCCCTGGGTTCAATCCCCAGCACCAAAAAAATAAAAAGGGGTGGGGATATAGATCAGAGGTAGAACATCCCTGAGTTCAATCCTCAGTACCATCAAAAAAGAAGAAAAATAAGTGTTGGCAAGGATGTGGAGTAGTTGGAACCCACATGCACAATTGGTGGCAATATAAAATGACAGTCCCAGTACTTGGAAGACTGAGACAAGAGGATCGCAGGTTCACAGCCAGCCTCAGCAACTTAGTGGGACCCTGTTTCAAAATAAAGAATAAAATAGGTCTGGGGTTGTAACTTGGAGGTAAAATGCCCCTGGGGTCACTCCCCAGTAACACACACACACACACGACACAGTAGCTTTGGAAAAACAGTATGGCAGTTTCTCAAAAATTAAAAATAAGATTGTCATGTGATCCAGCCATCAGCTTTGGGTATATACTCAAAAATTGTGTGTGTGGGGGGGTACTGGGGATTGAACCCAGGGGCATTCTACCTCTGAGCCACACTCCCCAGCCCTATTTTTTTATTTTGAAACAGGGTCTCACTAAGTTACATAGGGCCTTGCTAGGTTGCTGAGTCTGGCCTAGAACCGGTGATCCTCTTGTCTCAGCCTCCCAAGTACTAGGATTACAGACATACACTACCACACCTGGCTTATTCAAAATAATTTAAAGCAGGGTCTCACAGAGGTATCTGTGCCCCCATGTGTACAACATTATTCACAATAGCCAAAAGGTGGGAAGACCCTAAGTGCCCTCCAGTGGATGAGTGGATGAACAAAACGTGGTCTGTACATAGAGGAATATCATTCAGCCTTTAAAAGGAAGGAAATTCTGACACGTGGCAACATGCAAAGCTTGACGTTACGCAAAGTAAAGTAAGCCAGTCACCGAGGATAAGCAATGCATGAGTCCTCTTATATGAGATCCATATAGGAGACAGATCCAAAGGCAGCACGCAGCATAGACCGGAAGGAGTAAAGCAGTCTTCACACATGGCGAGGACGGATGGACGGACGGATGGACAGAGAGCTCCCTTGCCAGCAAAGTTCACAGACAGTCACAGGGAGAAGTAGCTGCTGAACATGGGAGACAAAGAGTGAATCGTCAAGCAGTCGTTACAAAGTGAGGGAAAATAAGTCAGGCGTGGTGGCACAAGCCTGCAATCCCAGTACTTGGGAGGCAGAGATAGGATCATAGGTTTGAAGCCAGCCTCAGCAATCTAGCAAGACCTTGTTTCAAAATAAAAAATAAAATAGGGCCGGGGGTGTAGCTCAGAGGTAGAAAGCCCCTGGGTTCAATTCCCAGTACCCCCAAATAAGTAAGTGAATAAATAAAGTGTGGGGAAATAACCTAAAAACCAATAGAGACGTGGGCAAAAGGTATAAATAGACAATTCACAAAAATAGCCTCTATTTATTTATTTATTTATGGTCTTGGAGGTAGAATGCCCTTGGGTTCTACCCCAGCCCTGTTTTGTTTTTATTCTGAAACAGGGTCTTACTAGGTTGATGAGCACCTCACTACTTGCTGAGACTGTCCTCAAATCTACGATCCTCCTGTCTCAGCCTCCCAAGTGTTAGCGTCACTCTCAAGGAAACAAGGTTGAGCCACACTGATGCGCACTGGCAAGCTAGAGGCCAGGCCTCTACCACACCATGGAGGGGACCTGGTGGTACCTGACACACTGACAGGCATTTGCCCACCTCTAGGAATTTACCCTTAACACATGCCTTGGACAGTGTGAAAATGCGCATACATGAGTTTCTTCCTTGTAGCATTCTTTTTATCCCATGTACTTGGGATTGAATTTAGGGGCACTCTGCCACTGAGTACATTCCCAGCCGTTTTTATTTTGAGATAGGGTCTCACTAAGTTGCCCCAGCTGGCCCATCTTTTTTTTTTTTTTTTTGGTACCAGGGATTGAACCCAGGGGCGTTCTACCTCCGAGCTACACCCCTGGTCCTACTTTTTATACTTTATTTTGAAACCGAGTCTCATGAAGTTGCCGAGGGCCTCACTAAGTAGCTGAGGCTGGCCGCGAACCCTGATCCTCCGGTCTTCACCTCCCAAGTACTGGGATTACAAGCGTGCGCCACCACGCCCAGCTTCAGCTGGCCTATCTTGCGATCCTCTTGCCTCAGCCTCCCACGTACTGGGATTACTGCACCCGACTTGTAACACGCATTGAATTTACAAAATATTGGAAATCGGCTAAATGCCCGCAAAGGAGAGCAGCTGAGCACGCCATGCACACCCACACAGTGGAGCTCTGCGTGTTCTGAAGAGCCGTGAGCCAGCTTTCTGCATGGACACGGGTGATTCTAGGGCGTACTATTGAGTGAAAAGCCAGATGCACCGAGCATGCACAGAATGCTTCCTGTAAGAAAGAAAAGGGAAATAAAATACACGTGTCTCTGCATATCTTTACAGAAATAAACCCAGGAAACAATGCTGTAAGTTACCAAAAGGAAGGGGGGGGGGCGAGACCTCGCTATACCTTTATGAGGAGTTAGGTTTCTAGAAGCATGGTCCTCTACAAGTCAGAAAGGAGGGCGGGTAGTGGGGAGCAGAGGCAAAGGGGAGAAGGGGCGCAGCCGTGCTTCTGGTGAAAAGCGCAGCCACTGGCGTGTCGGGGAAGAGCCAGCCCGGGGGATTTATCAACAGTGTCTGAGTATATGCCCGGGGTGGGCAGTGGAGCGAGGAGCCGCACACAAATTGGGTGGGTTTGAGCAATTGTGCAGTAACACAATTCTATTTTTATTTTATTTTTTATTTTTATTATTTTTATTTATTTATTTATTTTGATGGTACTGGGAATTAAACCCAGGGGCATTCTATCTTCAAGCTATACCCCCAGCCCTATTTTTTTATTCTTTATTTTGAAACAGGATCTCACTAAGTTGTGGAGGGCCTCACTAAGTAGCTGAGGCTGGCCGCGAACCCGGATCCTCCAGTCTCAGCCTCCCAAGTACTGGGATTACAAGCATGTGTCACCACGCCCGGCTAACAGCAACGCAATTCTGAAACTACTTAATGTGTATCTCATTATTCAGTAAAGGAGTATGAATATCGACATGGTCGGGAGCCAGGATTCTCTTTGAAGAGGGACATAACAGTGTGGAGATGGGGTGGACTAGGGGTACAGGTATGGCTCTGTGACTTCTCACACATGAACGCATGTGTACACATGTAGGCATGCCTGTATCTCCCAGCTCTATCCACATCGAGGGCCTAGAGCAAAGCCTGGAAAGAACAGGCCAGGCCCTGGCTCCAAAGCCACCCCTACCCAAGGAGCCAGGGTCCCTCAGAGACACAAGAGGACACCTCACTGTGACAGACATAAGGAGCTGCTCCAAGAAGAGGGCCTGTCATGGGGGCAGAGGAGGTTGACAGGGCTCCGACGGGGCAAGTCTTGGACAAGGTGGACACCAAAAAATTCGCCAGGAAGGACTCAGGCCACCGCAGCCGACAGCAGTTCACACGTGCATACGACAGCCGATAGATAATGTGCGAACAGGGCCAAGTAACAAACACTGACAACAAACAGGTCAAGGGCAGAGGGCCCTGCTGCACTTGGGCAAGGGCTACACTGTGCACGGCCTGCTCTCAAAAGGCTCGGAAAACATCTCCACGTGTGTACGTGCCCGTGCTATGCACAGAAGTGAATGGGCGGTGTGTGTTTGCACTCAGTGTGCGTGTGCACAGCAGTGCCTGTCCTGTGTCTTCACCAGTACCCGGCAATGTCTCACTTCACAAATGCGTGCTCAGTAAGGCGCGACAGAGCCCAACTGCCCATAACGTGGTACCTGGGTATGGCGGACTCTAAAAGTAACAGATCACAAGACACTGAATAAGAAAAACACTAAAAAAATTTATTCCTGTTCCTTTTCAAATGTTTATCTCTTAAAACTTAACCTGAAATAACTCAGTCTGGAAAAGATGCACCAGTGAATACAAAGCCGCCGTGGCGGGATGGTGGGTACATCCACGGGGGCCGAGCTCCTGGGTTTACGCCACAGTCGCCACGAGGCCGTAGTGGACAGCCAGCATGACTCTCGGGTGGGTGGCACACAGCAAGGGCCACCACGCAGCCAGGGTGCTCAGGTCAGTCCAGCCAGGCCACTGTCCCCTCAGCCCTGCGTGGTGCCCAGACTGGACGAGAAATGGCCCCACTGCCCATCTGACAGCACGTGGTTCCCTCAAGCCTCAAGCCAGGGACAGGGCCCAGCCCTGCTGCGTGGGCGAGCATCAGGGCCTGCCTGTGGTCCTTCGGTTCGTTCTCCCATACTGTCATCACCGTGCCAGAGACCGCCGAGCTCCGTGTTTCTGGGGGACTCTGGTGCTGGAGGCCGCCCTGGCCCGTCCCCTCAGGATGGCCGGAGGAGTCGCTCCAGAAGCACCAGCCTCGTCTGCAGGTTGACGTCAAAAGGAGGCAGTCTGGTCAGGTTCAGACTCACGCCGGTGGTGCCTGCGATGCTGGCCAGGACCCGGTGTGTGTCCCTGTAGAGGGCCAGGGGCCCAGGGGCTGCCTCCATGAGGACGTGCGTGTAGGCCAGCATGCCCACCGCCCCTGGCTGCAGGTCTTCCCTCTTGTCGTACCTGGGAGAGAAAGACCAGCAGTCCCCACCTGTGTCCCCCACACCACCCCTGCCCTGCCCCGTGGGACCTGTAGGTGGCCACCTGCTGCCATGTCATTCTGGAAACATACCTCCAGGCATTGTTGACTTGTAGAAACCGTGACACGCCGGTCTGGGCAGCAGCTGCATCAATGTGCACAAGGACATCTAGGAAGACACACGTGTTAGGACCCGCGCCTCACCTTGCCAGGGCACGGCCGCCCCGCAGCACCTAGCACCCACCTGTCCAGGGGGGCACGAGCTCGTGCAGCCGCTGCATGGCAATGCCACCAGGATAGTTGAAGTGGGACACGCAGAGGGACGTGGCTGCGTAGGCAGCATTCACCACGAGGTGCCCCAGCACCAGCAGGGCGCCCACCTTGTACAGCCAAGACTTCTTATAGTTATTCAGCCTGGAAAAAGAGGGGCCACCTTCCATGAAAAGAGTACGGTGGCGAGAACACGGACATACCCGATGACACCTAGGAGATGGGTCACCAAGAGCACAAGCCTGCTTTCAACTCCTGGGCACGGCGAGCAGAGGTGTCACCAAACACAACAAATAACCAGCCAGTGTTTAAACACCGTGTGAGGTTCCACCCAAGATGCCAGTTTAAAACCATCAGATTTCCAAAAAGGTATTCTCAAGGATGCCCGAGCGATGCTCAGGTCAGAGGGCCGCCTGCAGCCATGCCCAGCTCACCACTGCTGCTGCTGTGGAAAAATTAAAATCAAACCGATGGAGCAGATCGAGGAGCCCAAAGTGCCAGGCCGAGGAACGGGAGGCAGGCTTTGGCCCCTCCCTCAGGCAGACTTCCCTGCTAACATGCGTCCTTTCCCCGCACATATGGGGACTCCCCAGGCCAGAGTCCTCCACCCTGGGTTCCATTAGGGAGGGGCCTCCCGCTGCCTCCATGGCCAGCTCTGTCCTTTCCCAAGAAGGCCGCTGTTCTTCTCCGACCCTGTCTGAGCTGCGTACCGTGCACTCTAAGCTACCCAGCCCCTTCTTGCACAGCAGCTCACTACCTGCCTGCACTGATCTAAATTCCTGACCAACGATAATGTCTGTCCCGTGACTCGGGCCAGGGTCTACATCCCCCTGGAGCTCTGAGCCACCCGAGACGGAAGGCAGCCAAAGGAGAACAGAGCAAAGGGCAGACTTGATAAAAGTCTGCGTAACTCAGGCAGAGATGTGGCGGCAGGTGGGCTGAGGGGCCTGGCTGTGAGCTACGGGCAGGTCCGGGGCAGCACTGTGGGGCGCCAGCCCTGCCCTCTGCTGGGGTTCAAGGAGGCGAGGAGCCTAAGAGGCACCTGTCTACGGCACGGGCCCACAGGGCCCACTGAGAGGCCGCACCACGGGACTTCTCCTCCCCACCAGAGGGAGCGCTTCTGTGTCCCCAGACGCTGGCCAGCCCTTGCAGGACCAGCTCTGCCCTCAGCTCGTGGTGAGGCCCATCGGCCTCCTGTCCCCACTAAGGTGGTGGATCCTGAACGTGGCATGAGGCCAGCCAGCCTCACCCCAGGAACTTGTCCATGTCCAGACAAGGCAGCAGGTCAGGTGGGTCTCCTGGCTCCCCGATGCTTGCAACACTGTGAGCACAGCCACGCTCGGCCCGGCCAGCCCTCCCCACACCCTGCCCGGGCCCCCGCCATCGCTTGCCGCCCCTGCCCCCTCCTCCAGCCAGCCCACCCACCTGGATGGCCACCCTCAACCTGGGGTCCCCACCTGACCAGGCAGCAGGACAGACGTGGGATCCCGCAGGTCCAGCCATGCCTGCTGCAGCTGACTATGTGAGCATCCCTTCCCCGTGACCAGCCCGGGACAGTCAGCCAAGCCCCGTGTGCACAGGAGCAAGACGCACAGCCCAATCAACTGAAGACAGAGACCAGTCGAGCAGAGGCCGTCACCGTGCAGAGAGGACTATAGCTGCCCAATTCCACACCCTGCATTTACCTTCAGAAACAAGTATCAGGAGTGGGGTGCAGCGCCATGACAGCACCTACCATGCACAAGGTCCCAGGTTCCATCCCAGCACCACAAAGAAACAAAAATAAAAGTAAAATAAAACAAGCATCACAAGGGTAAGCACTCACATGTAGGCGCAGCCTCTGGCGGCCACAACGTTGAGTGCCGGGAAGGTGTAGATGATGAAGCGCAGCTCCTTGTGCGGAAGGAGGGAATACAAGGCCACGAAGCCCAGGGATGGCAGGGTCAGCACGTGCATCCTTCTGTCCACTGCGCCCAGGGGCACAAAGAAGAGGCTGCAGCCCAGGCCGCGGGGCAGGGCCGAGTAGAAATACCACAGGAGTGGGGAGGTCTTCAGGGGGGGTTAAGGAGCCACGCAGGTGTCACTGATAGGGTCTCTTCCCACTCAGTGATACTACAGCCAGGTGACGGGATCGAGGCTGAAGTGGCCCCGAAGACAGTTGTGCTAAAGACACGGTCAGGACCCCATCAGGTGCGTGGGAACCACTCATGGCCAAGGGCCAGGACTCTGTTCATTCCCCAGCAGCAGGGCAGCTGAGGGTCCCCACAGAGTGCTGCGGGCAGTTCCTTTATCTTGCTCTTCTCACTCTAAAAATAGTTACACGGGTGCCAAGTGTGCCAGGGGGTCACTACACTGTCCTTCCTGTTCACGTGCACAAGCCCCCCCACACACCGGCACCAGGGCAGCTCCCACTTGGAGGCAGGGAGGCAGGGGCGGGGTCCACACCCACTGCTCTGGCAGAGACACGGAAGGATACGCCCCAGTTGGAACTTTTGTTCAGGACGGTGTTGTACCAAAGCACCTTTCCTTCTGGCCACAGGAGCTGTCGCCAGAAATAGGAGTCCACGGCAACCGTCAGTCCTAGTAAAGTAAAAAGCCTCCTGGTATTGAACACAGCCACCAAAAAAGCTCAGGCTTTGACTCGAGTCCTACACCACGGGTAACACCACAACGCAGACCGCACGGGCAGACACCACGAGCTGCTTCACAGGAAAGGAGCTGGCCGTGCCAGGGACCCACCTCCCAGACAGACATCTCCCCAGCACACAGGACAAGCGCCACCCCCTCCAGAGCCTCCTGCCCCAGCCAAACACCAGGACGGAAGGGCAGCAAGGGGGGACAGTCGCCACAGACAACAGCTTAGGGACTAAGACCTTTTTTTTTTTTGCGGTACTGGTGATTGAACCCAGGGGCATTTTACCTCCAAGCTACACCCCAGCCCTAGTTTTTATTCTTTATTTTGAAACAGGGTCTCGTTAAGTTGCAGAGGGCCTAAGTAGCTGAGGCTGGCCATGAACCCGGATCCTCCAGTCTCAGCCTCCCAAGTACTGGGATTATAAGTGTGCACCACCACACCCGGCTTTGGACTAAGACCTTTTAATACTGCTACAAGTTAAGGTAATTTTTTTTTGGGGGGGGGGGGACTGGGGATTGAACCCAGGGGCATTCTACCTCCAAACTATACCCCCAGCCCTAATTTTATTTTTTAATTCTTTATTTTGAAACAGGGTCTCCCTAAATTGCAAAGGGCCTCACTAAGTAGCTGAGGCTGGCCGCGAACCTGCAATCCTCCTGTCCCAGCCTCTCAAGTACTGGGATTACAAGCATGTCCCATCATGTCCGGCTAAGTTAAGGTAATTTTATTTAATAGCTTTTTTGAAAGCCAAATTTCTCTCCATCTTTGAAAAACAAGGCAAAATAAAATCTACTTAGAAGGATCCCCAGGAAGCTGACTCACCTAGAAAAAGCGCACCTGCTGGGATGGCGTGCCGAAGCAGTTTGGCCACAGAAATCCTTCTGCCGTACATGGCCAGCAGCAGCATGAGGCCCAGGAAGAGGCAGAGTTCAGCCCTGAAGACGATGATCGCGAATGCCGAGAGCCAGATAAAGCGGGCCCAGCGGTGCTGCAGCCAGGCTGTGAGGGCCGGCAGGACTGCAAGGAGGACAGGGCATCACTGACCCAGCCCAGCCCAGAAGCACCGTGCAAGAGGGCGGGTTCATCTTCTCATTATGAAAGTCACACAAAATCACCCACGGGGACGTCTGCCAGAAAGAGGATTGGAACCCAGCCCCGGGAACAGAGAACCCCGGTGTTGAGCACAGGCCACCTGAGCCGGCCCTCCCGAGGAGCCCAGTGTCAGGTGAGGGGTACGTACCCACGGCCAGTGCCAGCACGTTGGGGAGCGTCCGCGTGCAGTAGAACATCAGGTGGAACTGTGTGGCTGTCACCCAGCAGAACGTGGTGGCCACCGTGGCCCCGAACTGTCGTCTCACTTCTTTTTGTAATGTCCAGAGTCCCCAAATCACGCCAAGCCCAAGGACTCCTCTGACTAAACAAATAAGCAAAGACAGCAATGCGCGTGTGTCCCTGTGGTGGGCAGGGACATCGAGGCGCAAGGGCTCCTTCAAAGCGTTAGGCGCAGGCATAAGTTAACCACCAGGGACAGGAGAACAACCTGAGGAGGCGTCTCTGGTATCAGAAACGGACAGCCTGGCCCGTTCCCTGGCGTTTGCATCGGGAGCCACGTGCCTGATACCACAGCGGCACCTCTAGGCCAGCTGGGGCTGCTCTCCAACAGCTGGGTGGAGCCGAGGGAGGGACATGGCCATGGTAGCAAGGGCGGTGTGGGAAGAGCAGGCCAACAGCCCATCCTACACCAGTCAGGGACCCGCTGCAGGGCCCGGACCTCTCTGGGGGGGGACGGTGCTGGTGAGGCCTGACTCAGTTCCTTCAGGTCCACGGTGGACGAGCCTGTCACCTGCGCCCTGGGTTCCTCTTGCTTTTCCGTCTTCATTAATGTCAATCGTCTCTAACCAAGTGCCGGGGAACAGCAGTTTTTGTTTTTTTTTTTTTTTTTTGCGGTACCGGGGATTGAACCCAGAGGCATTCTACCTCCGCGCTACACCCCCGCCCTATTTTTTATTCTTTATTTTGAAACCGGGGCTCACGAAGTTGCGGAGGGCCTCACTAGGTAGAACTAGGTAGAGAGAGAGAGTGAGAGCTGAGGCTGGCCGCGAACTTGGATCCTCCGGTCTCCGCCTCCCAAAGTACTGGGATTACAAGCGTGCGCCACCACGCCCAGCGGAACAGCAGATTATGATACAACCTCGGTCCCAGGGTGCTATTATCACCATCCCAAGAGGAGTTACTGTGGCCTCTGGCAAGGGCCAGGAACATCATAAGGCAGTAAGGAAGAGGGCGGACACCCTGCAGAGGCTTGGCACTGCCCAGCTCGCTGCCTCCCCTGGAATACACAGTAGCCTCTGGGGAAGTGACCCAAATCCTGGGCACCTGCAGGTTCCCTCCCCACCATGGCCCCAACCCCTCCCCATCTGGGGCACCCGACACCTCTGTGCAACTGCATGGCTTGCGAGCTGCCCAGGCAGCAGCGCACCCCCATCCTGATCTGCCCTTCTGAGAAGCAGAACTGCATGGCCCCGGGAATCTGCTCTCTTTAAAACTCTGTGTAAGCCGGGTGTGGTGGTGCACACTTGTAATCCCAGTACTTGGGAGGCTGAGACAGGAGGATCGCAGGTTCGCAGCCAGTCTCAGCTACTTAGCAAGACCCTGTTTCCAAATAAAAAATAAAATAGGTCTAGGGGTGTAGCCTAGAGGTAGAAGGCCCCTGGGTTTCTTCCCCAGTACCACAAAAAATAAAATAAAAATAAAAAAATAAAGCTCTGTGTAGGTTGCACAAACTGGCTGCAGAATCATGCTTGAGTCGAGTGGGGAAATCGGAATACGGTCTGTGCTAGACACAACAAAAACTTACTGAAATGGAAAAATGCTGCCTAAAAAGAAGTCGGGTCGTGGAACAGTGTGAGCAGAATGTTCTCAATCTGGTTTGAAAATGAGTACAGGCTGTGGTTAGACGGGCAGAACGAACGCTGGTGCTCCACACAGTGCAGAGCACAGAAAGGTGCCTGTCCACAGTCTAGGGCACACCTCAAAACAACCAGAAGAGCCGGGCGTGGTGGCGCGCGCCCGTAATCCCAGTGCTTGGGAGGCTGAGACAGGAGGATCGCACGTTCAAGGCCAGCCTAAGAAACCTAGCAAGACTCGGTTTCAGAGAAAATAATAAAATAAAAAAGGGCTGGGAGTATAGCTTGGAGGCAGAATGCCCCTGGGCTCAATCTCCAGCACCACAAAATAAATAAAATACAATACCCAGCAGTGCTGCAGCCAGGCTGCGAGGGCCGGCAGGACTACGAGGAGGACAGGGCGGTCACCGACCCAGCCCAGCTCAGAAGCACCGTGCAAGAAGAGCCTCAAGGCTTCTAACACAGAGAAGCGATAACTGGCTAAGGAGATGGAAATGCTAATTACCCAGATTTGATCATTACACGTTGTACTGCTTCATCGAATTCTCATGATGTACCCTATAAATAGGTACAATCATTGTGTGTCAATTACAAACTTTATGGGCACAAGAAAGGCCCAGAGGATCTGCACACAGGCCAGCATGGTAACCTCTGGGTGTTCCCTGAAACACATGTGCTGTCCCCAGAGCAATAAAGGCTCTGAGATTCAGCGGAGCTCTCCAGCTGGGGCGGGACAGACGCCACCTCTCCCACACCAGGCCTGCAGTGGGAAATGCAGGAAGACAGAGCATGCGTGCATGTACCAGGTCCAGGCCTGCCCGCAAGGCCATGCTCTGATCCCCAGGTTAACGTGACTGAGAGCAGGCAAGAGTGTGAGCCAGACATTCCCAACTGAGAGGAAGCGCAACCTGACTGACTGAGGCGGCGTGAGGATGTCACAGTCCTCAGCCTCACTGGAGCCCCCCTTACCGATCAGCTGAGAATAAAACTTGGACACTTCCAACAGCGAAAGCATGTAAACTGCGGGGCTGGAGACCGCTGCAATCAACAGTGGCCCAAGGAACGTCCTGGGGACGACGCCAGGGAACTCGTGGTGGTCGTACTGCAAGGAGAAGGGGCGCTGAGCACGGAGGCCTGGCGGGAGCAAACCGAGAGTCTTGGCAAAGTCAGCGGCCTTACCTTGTCCACGTCCAGCCGGTGGTAGAGCAGGTCGTGCATGGCCTGAAGGTTGAAGCTCTCCTCCACCTTGGTGTAGGGACAGGTGACGAGGTGGACGGCAGCTACCGCAACCAGCAGCCCCAGCAGCAGCGGCCGCCTGCGGGCTGACCTCCTCCCAGCCATGCGTGGCTTTATACTCGGGAGCCTTCACAGAGCCAAAGGTGAGGAGTCAATGTTAGCGGCGCCACCCTTGACGCCTGGCCTCTTGAGCTGCAGACACCAGGCCCGGGGTCACACTTGCAAGGTCAGGGCAGAGGTGCGTGGTCCTTGGAACTGCTCCTGTAAATCTGAAGCTGTGTTGGAAAGTTAGAAGAAAACATGCTTGAGGCGCTTCCTTGTCCCAACCAGCTACCTCCCACTTCAAGCTCTGCCAAGACCTGTGTGGGAAGATGCAGCTGCAGACCCTGAGTCTGGCCCTTCCGGGCCGTGGAAGGCAGTGGGACCTCACCTGCCCTGGAGAAGGCCAGCTCTCGGGAGAGGCAGAAGCCTAGGCGTGGCCCCCATGAGCCAGCCAAGAGAAATGGAACCAGTGTCTACAGGTGAGGGCTGGGCGAAGGGGGTGCGCCGGGAGGACGCAGAGGAACAGCCACAGAGGGCAGCAGGCTGGATGCAGCCCGGCCCCCAGGGACGCAGGGCTCAGGGCGGCTGCGGAGCCCCCGCTCCCAGGAGCAGCAGGATGGGCTGTGCTCTGAACTTCAGCCAGGTCCTGGGGGGGCAGGACAGGCTTCCCAAGGTGGCACCACGCTGGCCACGGACCTGAATGTGTACCCTGGACACTGCCTGCCAGTGGTCACCCAATACTAACAGACAGCTTTGGGGATACGAGAAAGATCTAGAGAGGGGAGGGGCAAATACTTCTTCATAATTCTGGATTTTTTAGGAACAGTTTTGATTTTATTCTGTCAAAACCAGAAAGGGCAGAAGCAAAGGGAGGGCGAGCCACAGTGCTGAGTGTCTGTTAACACTATTTTTAATTAGATGGAGAGTTAAGAAATTAGTGCTCTCCAAAGACAGCAGGCAAGGAATCATCAAGCAAGGGGACATCTGCAAACCGGGCATGGTGGCACATGCACACCTGTAATCCCAGTACTTGGGAGCCTGAGACAGAAGGATCGCAGGTTCAAGGCCAGCCTTAGCAACTTAGTGAGGCCCTCAGCAACTTAGTGAGACCCTGTTTCAAAAATAAAAAATAAAATAAAGCTGGGGGTGTAGCCTGGACATAGACTATCCCTGAGTTCAACCCCCAGTACCAAAAAAAGGGGAACACCTGCAGACCAGGAACCACACTGGGGGGGAACCCCAGTGATGGAGGGTGGGGAAGGGGTTTTAGTAATTTTAGAATGACCAAAATGATATGCAGTTCCCGTTAGAAATAACATCCATGCTGGGCGTGGTGGTGCACGCTTGTAATCCCAGTACTTGGGAGGCTGAGACAGGAGAATCGGTTCACAGCCAGCCTCAGCTACTTAGTGAGGCCCTCTGCAACTTGGTGAGACCCTGTTTCAAAAATAAAGAATAAGAAATAGGGCTGGGGGTGTAGCTCAAATGTAGAATGCCCCTGGGTTCAATCCCCAGTTCTGCAAATAAAAGAAAGAAATAACACACCTTTTGTCTTTTCTCAAATATAAAAATTGGGTACTAAGCAAGGAATGGGGGCACATGCCTGTAATCCTAGCTACTCAGGAGGCTAAAACAGGAAGGTTGCAAGTTCAAGGCCTTCCTGGGCAACTTAGTGAGCCCCTGTCTCAAAATAAAAATTTTAAGAAGGGCTGGGGATGTAGCATGGTGGTAGAGCACCCCCTTGGTTCAATGCCCAGTACAAAAAAAAAAATGGTACCAAACAAAGAAAGATCTAATGGCAGGTTAGAACCTCCATTGAATGGAGGAAGGTGCTATGGTTTATCTGTCCCTCTTGTAAGCTCCTTGAGCCTACATTTTTATTGGGAATATTCTAATGCCTTAATTTCCAGGAAAACAGAGGCGACTACAGAACATTCACATGCTACTCTCCATTCCTAACACCATCATGAGAAAAAAAAAAAAGAAAGAAACAGGCCATGACACTGAGGCCGCTGTGCAGGACTGCTGCTTGGCGGTGACCCTGGCACAGCTGTCCCAGCAACCCCGCTCTATGCTCCTACAAGGAAAATCCAAGCCATGGGTGAAATGTGCCCTGTAGAACTCACGGACCCGCCTGCCAGGCCCCTGCACTTCCTCACACCCAGATGGGGTGTGCTTTCTGCTGAGGACCAAGGGCAGCTATTTTTGAAGGTACCAGAAGACTGAGTGTAAGTCAGAATGCTCAACAGGACAGCAAATGTGACATAAAGTACAGAAACACCACCAACCCCCCACTGGGGAGGGCCGGGGTCCCCTCTTGGAGCTGTTCAGCAGCTTCAGGAGCATCCGCAGGCTCAAACAGGCCCAGGATGGAGCAAGGGCATCTCAGAGTACGAAATGGATTTCAAAGGCCCTCCTGTCCTTGTCAATTCGGATTCCAAGACCTCCACAAATACTGGTCAAGTCACATGTTCAAATTATTAGTGTCTCGGCTGGAAACACGAATGATCTGGTGCAAATCAAAGACCAGATAAAACTTTGTGTTATCCCTTCTGGCAGTTCTCCCCTCCCTCACAAACAGAAGTTCTCTAAGACCCAGATAATGCACATTTTGTTTAAAACAGCGGTTCCTAAAGGTCAGTGAGTGGCCATCACTTCGGGCACGTGCGGAAGTGCAGATTTCTGGGCCCCCAAAGACACAAAGGAACAGGTCCCAGGGGCAGAGCCCAACCCCCAGGTGAGCAGCCCCGCCCCCAGGTAAAAAGTCCAGCCCCCAGGTGAGAGGTCCGGGCCCCAGGTAGAGATCAGTCCCAGGTAAGAGGTCCAGTTCCCTAGTGAGAGGTCCGGCCCTAGGTACAGAGATCA
>PVJS01024523.1:0-28604 GCA_004027185.1 Glis glis
CCGCCGCCATCCGTCCCCGTCATCGCTGCACACGGGCGGGCGGGCGGCGCGGAGCGGCCCGGGCCCTAAGATGGCGGCGGGAAGGCGGGAGGGCGGGCGCGCGCGCGGGCGGCATGGCGGCGGCTTCCGGCTCGGCGCACGCGGGGCGCGGCACGCGGCGCACTCGTCGCCATGGCCGCCGCGCCGCAGCCGCAGCCGCAGCCGCAGCCGCAGCCGGAGCCGCAGCCGGGCCCGCCCGGGCCGGGGAAGGTAACGGGGCGGGGAGGGCGCGCGGGCATGGCGGGCGGCGTGGCGGCGGAGGGCCGGGCTGCCTCCCGCCTCTGGCCGCGCTGCAGGGCGGCTGCACCGTCGTCCTTGCTGCGACGCCTCACCCGGAGCCAGCTTGAGATGAGACCCCGCCACCGCGTGCAGAGCGAGGCGCAGGCGTCCAGAGAAGGGCCGTGCAGCGCGGGCAGGGTCGGACCCAAGGGCACCCGCCTCCGAGCTGACCCAGCCCGCTTTTCAGCCTTTATTATTTTGAAACAGGGTCTCGCTAAGTTGCCGAGGGCCTCACTAAGCAGCTGAGGCTGGCCGCGAACCCCGATCCTCGGTCTCAGCCTCCCCAAGTACTGGGATTACAAGCGTGCGCTAGCACGCCCGGCCAGAAAGTATTTTTAAACGGTAAACTATTATCACCTTGATCAATCGTGAGCTGGTATTTATTGAATCACTGTGCTAGATGGCTTCCTCACCTATAGCTTTAGGATATTCGCTACTTAGCTTGCAATGTTTGCTCACTTCTTGCCCTTCTCTGGGGCTGTTTTTATCTAAATTTTGGTAAGACATCAGATCATCATATTAACCATGAACAAACGTTGGATAAACCATTTCTATATCTGATATCAAAACAAGTTTTTTTAGGTTCATATACTATTAGTGTCTTCTATTTTTACGGTCTCACATACTACTGACCAGCTTGAATATGCTTAGTTTTTAAAAAATGCAGCTTTATTTGAAACTTACATCAAGTTGCACCATATCTAGTTCCTAGGTTCACCTTTGTGAAGAACACTGGGGTCTTGGACTTTTATCCTTCATCTGATTGTTGGTCTTTGATAGATGACTTTTTTTTTTTTTTGGCTGTACTGGGGATTGACCCCCTCTCCCCCACACTCTACCACTGAGTTACAGTCCCAGCCCATTTATTTTGAGACAAGGTCTCAGTAAATTGCCCAGACTGGCCTTGAATTTGTTATATTCTTGCCTCAGCCTTCCAAGTAGCTGGGATTACAGACTTGGTCACCATGCCTGGCTATAATGTCAGAAAAGAAAGCCTGCCTGCATTTATTTTTATTTTATTTTGGTACCAGAGAAGAACCCAGGGGCATGCTAACTCTGAGCTACACCCTCAGCAAGTTGCTGAGGGTCTCAAGTGCTGATGTTGGGCTTGAACCTGCCATCCTGTCTCAGCCTCCCAAGTACTGGGATTCCTGGCAGGCTGGGCTACCTGCAAGTTACTTTTTTTTGGCAGTACCGGGGGTTGAACCCAGGGGCTGAACCCAGGGGCTGAACCCAGGGGCTGAACCCAGGGGCATTCTATCTCCAAGCTACATCCCTGTCCCTATTTTTTATTCTTTATTTTGAAACGGGGTCTCACTAAGTTGTGGAGGGCCTCCCTAAGTAGCTGAGTCTGGCCCTGAACCCGGATCCTCCGGTCTCAGCCTCCCAAGTACTGGGATTACAAGCATGCGCCACCACGCAAATTACTTTTAAAGAAGGATTGTCAGTGATCATTCCTGTAAATAAGTACTTGATTATTAGAACTATCTTCTTGATAGATTGAGCCCTTAAAAACTCTCTTCTAAAGCCGGGTGTTGTGGCACACGCTTGTAATCCCAGGTACTTGGGGGTCAGACAGGAGGATCGCAGGTTCGCGGCCAGCCTCAGCTACTTAGTGAGACCGTTTCAAAATAAAGAATAAAAAGTAGGGCTGAGGGTGTCCCCAGTACAGGAAAAAAAAAAAAAAAAAAACTAAAGCCATGCGCGGTGGCACTCTGTAATCCCAGTACTTCAGAGGCGGAGACAGGAGGATCGCAGGTTCATGGCCAGCCTCAGCTACTTAGTGAGGCCCTTCGCAACATAGCGAGACCTTGTTTCAAAATAAAGAATAAAAAGTAGGGCTGAGGGTATAGCTTGGAGGTAGAATACCCCTGGGTTCAATCACCGGTACCACAAAAAACAAAAAAAATCTTCTGCCCTCATTGTTTGCTAAATCTTCTGCCCTCATTGTTTGCTAAGTGGATACTCACATTCAGGCAAAATCTGAATTCATTAGTTCATTCAATAGATACTTACCCAGCCAGGCATGGTCCCAGTACTTGGGAGGCTGAGATAGGAGGATTACAGGTTTGAGGACAGCCTCAGCAAGTATTGAGACTCTTCAGCAACCTAGCAAAACCCTTGTTTAAAAATAAAAATAAAATAGGGCTGGGGGTGCACTCAGAGGTACAATGCTCCTGAGTTCAGCCCCCAGTACCAAAAATAAAAAGATATTTACCGAGCAGCTACTTCTCTAGG
This sequence comes from Glis glis, assembly GCA_004027185.1. Classification (NCBI taxonomy): domain Eukaryota; kingdom Metazoa; phylum Chordata; class Mammalia; order Rodentia; family Gliridae; genus Glis; species Glis glis. The sequence goes on from PVJS01024523.1 coordinate 2,557, forward strand.
TACTTAAGTAGGTGGTAGGAATATGATCTTGATCGAGAGGCCAATTCTGTCCTTAAAAAGAATTTCATCTACTGAGCCACATGAAGGTTGAGGAGAAAGGCAGCATGGGTAGGCAGTAACCACCCAGGCTTATTAGAACGACTAGGCCTGCATGCTGAGACCCAGGGACAAGGAAGAATGGATACAAAAGTAGATGTCAAATCATGGAGGGTCTTCTTAGCTATGGCAACGGAGTACAAATTCTGAGCATAATCAAAGGCCATGGAGTTTATAAAACAGTGTCACCTGATACTTTTTTTTTTTTTTTTTTTTTTTGCTTTTGGTGCTGGGGATCAAACCCAGGGATGTTCTACCTACACCCCTGGCCATTTTTGTTTTTTGCTTTGAAGAAGTCTCATTAGATTGCTGAGGCAGGTCTCAAACCTGCAATCCTGTCTCAGCCTTCCAAGTACTGGGATTACAGGTGTATACCACCATGCCTGGCCTGATAAACATTTTTAGGAGTGGAATAAAGATGAGATACTGGTGATAGATAACTTGGTAGTTAAAATGATTTGGTTGAGGGTATATTGATCATTCCAGATTTGCTGATATATGACATGGATTTGAAAGCAAGGATTAAGTCGGGCATGGTGGCACACACTTGTAATCCCAGTACTTAGGAGGCTGAAACAGGAGGATCGCAGGTTTGAGGACAGCTTCAGCAAATAGTGAGACTCATCAAACTAGCGAGACCCTGTTTCAAAATAAAAATAAAATAGGTCTGGGGAAGCTGGGCATGGTGGTGCACACCTGTAATCCCAGTACTTGGGAGGCTGAGACCAGAGGATGACAGGTTTGAGGACAGCCTCAGCAAGTAGTGAGACTTATCAACCTAACAAGATCCTTTTTCCAAATAATAAAATAGATCTGGGGTAGAATGCCTCTGGGTTCAATCCCCAGTACCATACACACACATACACACCAAGAATGACTCTGGTTTCTGGCCTGAAAATTGGTTGAGTAGAAATGCCAGTAAAAGGAAGGTTTGGAAGTAAAAAGTTTCAGTTCACAATTTTTATTAAGTATATGAGAGGTGTCAACAGGCAGATGGACAGGAGACTGAAGTTTGGGAGAGGTTAGGATTTGATGAGTCTGAAGTCATCAGCACATACATGGTATTTAACTGAAAGCCTTGAGATGCCATTAGGAAGAGAGCCCTTCAACAGCTGGTCCACAGAGAGGCCAACAAAGCTGCCCGACTTGGCTGGTGTCTCAGACCAGGAAGTACCTCAGCACATTGGCTTACACCTGTAATCCCAGCACTTGTGAGGCTAAGACGGGAGGCTCACAGGGTCAACCTAGCACGTGCTAGGGCCTGGGTTTGATCTCCCATGTCTAGCCAGGTGTGGCGATGCACACCTGTAATCCCAGCAACTCAGGAGGCTGAGGTGGGAGAACCACAAATCAGAGGCCAGCCTAGGCAATTTGGCAAAACCCTATCTCAAAATTTCTAAAAATAGAAGCAGGAAATGTAGTTTAGTAGCAGAGCACTTGCATGTGCAAGATCCTGGGTCCAACAAGGCAGTTTTAAGATTTACTTAATCTCTAAGACAAAATTAATTTCAAGTGTGTAGGTTATTTAAAAGAATGCAAGAGAAATGTTAAATGCATGTAAATTACAAACCAAATACTTCATATCAGTGGAACACTTCCAAGGTGTCCTGGGAGAAGAGTTGACTCGGCAAGGATCCATGGGGTCCTTGGCTTGCTTATGTGACGGAAAAGAATTTCAGCACACGCCAGTCAGACAGGTTTATTTAGGAAAGAAATACACACTCAAGAACTCGGGCCACTTCCAGAGTGAGAGACGCTTGGGGGTTCACAGCTCTTCATTTATAGGAGAGCTGCATGAGGAGGTGGGTAGGGGCGCAGAGCAGGCATGGCAGTCCACTTCCTCACAATCCTCAGGCTCTGCACATCTGATGGCAAACACCTGAGCTTGCTGAGGGTCATCTCTCTTAACATCCCTGTAAACATTACTTATTGGTCTAAAATACTGGTCAGCGAGACGTATATATGTACATAATTAACGATGTATAGTGCTCTAAGACCTTTATCAAACCTTTTAGAAACTTTTAAGTCCAAGGAAAAAACAGATCTTTAGGGGTAAAGGCGAGGCTCTCTTAAGTATGTGTGCTTAATGGGAAATAGACCCCTTAGGGTGAAGATGGATACCATCATGGGGGTTTTTAGATTTAAAACAAGTCTCCTTTCTTACTTTTATTTCTATTTTACCTCAAAAGGGATGAGACCCTTTATTCTTTTCCATTTCTGGACGTCTTGCAGTCAAGTACACTTTCTGAAAGTACCTCCAAGGGTTCAGGGCTGGTTCCTTGCAGTCTTCTTGCCAGCAGTCAAAATTCCATTAGCAGAAGGCAAATTCTCAACAGAAGGGAAGCTGTGGTCTTTACCCCCAGCCTTTTTTAAAATTTTGAAACAGGATCCAAGTTTCTGAGGCTGGCCTTGAACCTGCAATCCTCCTGTCTCAGACTCCCAAGTACTTAGATTAGGCATGCGCTACCATGCCCCACTAAAGCTAGGGTCTCAAATCTCTGTACCGCCTTCTCAAGTTTTGATTCAAACTGTGGATCTAGATTTACATACTGATTTATTAATCTCATTGGAAAACACTCCTCTCCAGCCTTGCTTGGAGTTTTCTAAACAAAAGTGAATCACAAGATGAGGGAGGCCGGGCGTGGTGGCACACATTGTAATCCCAGTACTTGGGAGGCTGAGACAGGAGGATCACAAGTTCGCAGCCAGCCTCAGCTACTTAGTGAGGCCCTCTGCAACTTCGTGAGCCCCCTGTTTCAAAATAAAGAAAAATAGGGCTGGGGGTGTAGCTTGGAGGTAGAATGCCCCTGGGTGCAATCCCCAGTACCGCAAAAAGAAAAAAAAAAGGAGGTAAAAAAAACCCCAAAACCTCAAAGCCAGGCATGGAGGTGCATGTGTCATTCCAGTACCTGGGAGGCTGAGCCAGGAAGATCATAGGCTCAAGGCCAGTCTCAGCAATTCGGTGAGACCCTCAATAACTTAATGAGTTTCAAAATTAAAAAGAGGCGGAGGTGTAGCTCAGAGGCAGAATGACCCTGGGCTCAATCCCTACTACCAAAAATTAAAAAGTTTAACACATCCAGGTACCTACCACTAGAGCTTTTAAAAGCACTTAGTGAAGAACATGGGGTGACAGCTCACATTGCTCCAAGCAATGCTTGCCTGCTGATTGTACATCGCCACCTCGAAGGCAGCTTGTGCTCTTCAGTGTGCTGTGGCTGACCCCATGGTTGAGACTGCAGCTCTCCCCTGCATCCACAGCCAAGCTCTACCCCACTCCTGCTTCCCTGGTGAAGGCACCGTCAGTCCTGGACTGAGGAGTGCCAAGTGCACCTCATCAGCTACCCGATTATTCTTGCTCAAGCTGATAGGGCCAGAAAGTCAGAAGCCTATACACATTCAGTCCCCCAACCACTTTTTATGTGAAGATTTGCCCTGCAGAGCCTTTAAAATCTGCAACGAGCACTTGTATTCATGAAGCATTCTTGTCAGGTGTGTGGAGAGGCAAAAGGAAAACATGAACGGAAACAGCCAAGAGTATATAATTTTCACTTTAATATGAAACAAGTCACATTTGTCTTTTCCAGCAGATGTTTGAGCCAAAGAAAGCAAACATGGGTGAAGACACAACCGAGTTATCAATGTCTCCAGCTTTGCTCTGCAACAGTGTATGGTGTACTGGGCACTGAACCCTGGGGCATTCTGCCACTGAGCTACACCCCCAGCCCTATTTTTATTATTTTGAAACAAGGTCTCACTAAGTTGTAGAGGGCCTAAGTAGCTGAGGCTGGCTGCAAACCTGTGATCCTCCTGTCTCAGCCTCCCAAGTACTGGGATTACAAGTGTGGACCACCATGCCCAGCTGTTTTTTTAAACAGGGTCTCACTAAATTGTAGAGGGCCTCGCTAAGTTGCCGAGGTTGGCCCGAACCTCCTGTTTCAGCTTCCCAATCACCAGGATTACAGATATGCACCACTACTCCCGGCTAGCAATGTTACTAAAACCTTTTTGTCTTTTGACTTTTTGGGTGGTGTTGGGATGGAATCCCAGGCCTCACAGACTAGGCAAGCACCCTGCCATTGAGTACATGCTTGTCCTCCCCAAACCCTCAAGTACAGTGAGGAGTGACAGACATTCCAGTTCAACATACTGGGAACAAGTCCAGACACCCAATGAGGACTGCTGGAAGAAGTTATTTGAACACCTGAAGAAAATCCTCCCTTCATTGAGACTAAGGTCAGAGATGGGCTGCAGAAAGGAGTAGCAGAGCCAAGGCAAAAATCGGCTCTCTGCTTCTCCAGCTTTCCCACCACCCTCACTGTTACAACCACACCTCATTAACATCAATAAAATCGGAAAATATGTCACTGCTAGGACTTATAAAACAGCACTGTATTCAATGCTATAAGCAAACATATTTCAAATAACTTTGTTTCCCAAATTACTAGAATTGGAGTAAATCATACTGTTTAAATGAGTTGACAAACTCCCAAATTCATTTAAAGAACTCATGATACTCATTTCTAAATCAGCCACCTAGTAAATTACAACATGTTATGCTACTATTTAGGGCTTTCTGGTCAATTGTCAATGTCTCTAATTTGAAATTCAGATCATATAGCAAGATACAGTATAAACGACTCAAGTCGTTTGGTGGCACATTTATTTATTTATTTATTTATTTATTTATTTATTTATTTAATTGGCGGTACTGGGGATTATGGGCATTCTACCTCCGAGCTATACCCCCAGCCCGATTTTTTGTCCTTTATTTTTTGAAACAGGGCCTTTATTTTTTGAAACAAGTAGCTGAGGCTGGCCACAAACCTGCGATCCTCCATTCTCAGCCTCCCAAGTACTGGGATTACCAGTGTGCGCCATCACACCCGGCTTTAATCCCTTAAATTTAACAAAAGAAAAATAAGCGTTGGTATTGTAGTCTTTGCCTAATCCCCCTGGACATGTTTTCTTGTTCAATCCAGGTTCTTTTTAAATTTTATCCTTCCTAGCCCTTTAAGCTCCTAGGAATTCTAGATGTTGAGAACACCCCCTGTGCACGGGACTCAATACTCTATGGTTCACTAGGATCGGCCATGGCTGGACTTGGACATTTTTTGTTAACTAGTGAGTATGTGTTTATTTTGCTATGTAAGATGTAGTAACTATAATCTATAGTTCACATAAGGAACTATATTCAAATGTATTCATATAAATTATGCACACATAATTCTAGTTTTAATGGTTATCCTTATTTTTGACAGGTAGGATTAGACGATCAGCTGATGTTGGAGTAGGAGGATTTATCTTGGTGACTTTAGCATGCTGGTATGTTTGCTAAGTATTCCAGAAAACCCAGGATTATAATAGGTCACCGAATTCAAAAGCACATTTTCTTAACAGAGAAATCTCATTGGGAGATTCCCATCCTCAATGAAGAAATCTTGATTTTTTTTTTTTGTGGTACCAGGGATTGAACCCAGGGGCGTTCTACCTCCAAGCTACACCCCCGGCCCTATTTTTTATGCTTTATTTTGAAACCGGATCTCATGAAGTTGCGGAGGGCCACACTAAGTAGCTGAGGCTGGCCACGAACCCGGATCCTCCTATCTCCGCCTCCCAAGTACTGGGATTACAAGTGTGCGCCACCATGCCAAGAAATCTTGATTTTTTCATGGGCTTTTTGCCTTGTGCCCTTCTGTCATTTTTCGTTGAGGTTTCTTTTTATGAGGGCCTCAATGGTTATTTCATCCATTTATTCATCACATCTGAAGTCGATACTCTGAAGAGCACCAATCACAACAGAAGAATATAAAACAAAATGGATGAATCTCAAATTTAAGTAAGCCAAGCCCAAGATGCTAAGTTCTACAACAGGTAAAACTAAGGTGACAGAAGTCCTCATTTTATGTAGATATAGCTTAAGTATTCCTATGTATTTTGACACCAAACCACCCACAAATGGCACTCCAAATTAGAACATGTGAAATTTTTGTCTTGGGTAGTCTATAAGCATTTTGAAATTCTGCATGATTACAAAACGCAATAGTTAAATTTTGTAAATTAATTTCTGTGGGAACTTTCCATGCATCAACTTACTCTTATTCTTTCTCACAAGGTTCCATTGTAGGTATAATTATGCAAAGCAAAGAATACAGGAACGAATTGCCAGAGAAGGAATTAAGAATAAGATTTTATATGAAAGCACCCACCTTGATCCTGAAAGAAAACAAGTTGACAGCAGCAACTGAGCAGCAGCAATCACAGGAGCCTGCCTCCCTCAGCCAGCGAGCAGTCTTGGGACCCACCAATAAAACATTTCATGTGTAACACACAAGCTTCTGGGTGGTGGTACTGCAGACTGAAGCCAGAAGTATTCTACCTCTGAGCTACACCTCCAGTCCTATTTTTATTTTATTTTTTATTTTGAAACAAGGTCTAAGTTGCTTAGGCTGGCTGGGAACCTGGAATCCTCCTGTCTTAGCCTCCTAAGTACTGGGATTACAGGGGTGTGCCACCACCCCCAGCAGAAAGCTCTTACTCAAGTAAATAGTTTTTTTTTTTTGCAATAGTGGGAATTGAAACCAGGGACATTCTACCTCTGAGCTACACCCCTACCCTATTTTTATTCTTTATTTTGAAACAGGGTCTAAGTTGCGGAGGGCATTAAGTAGCTGAGACTGGCCGTAAACCTGCAATCCTCCTGTCTCAGCCTCCCCAAGTACTTGGATTACATGTGTGCACCACCAAGCCAGACAATAAAGTACATTTAAATTGTTGTATCTCATGTGTTACATATAGCAGACATGTCATGCCTAAAATATGCATAGAATTTATTGGCAGTGTGATGAATTAGAAAACCTGGTGTTGGCCAGGTTTGGTGGCTCACACTTGTAATCCCAGTACCTGGGGGCTGAGACAGGAGGATCACAGGTTTGAAGCCAACCTCAGCAACTCAATGAGGCTCTCAGCAACTTAGCAAGACCCTGTTCCCACATAAAAAATAAAATAGATCTAGGGGTGTAGTCAGGAGGTAGTGCCTATAATCCTAGTGCTTGGGAGGCTGAGACAGGAGGCTTGCAGGTTCAAGGCCAGCCTCAGCAACTGTTGAGACTTTCAACAACCTAGCAAGACCCTGTTTGAAAGCAAAAAATAAAAAAGGCTGAGGGTGTATAGCTCAGAGATAGAATGCCCCTGGGTTTACTCCCCAGTACCACCACAGAAAGAAAAAAAAAAGAAAGCCCAGTGTCCAGTGTACTTGGGACAAGTTTCCTTGGAATAAGTGATGAGCTTAATGAGATTTCAAGAAAATCTCCTCCCACAAAAATCACAACTATAAGTTTTCAATAGCCCTTAATAAAATAAAATATGCAGGATTTTAACTTAAAGTTAAAATAGTTTTTAACTTTGATATCTACATGTGCATATAAAATTTTTGGTATAAAAATATTTGCTAAGACAGGTACAATTATGCATATTTTATTACATGAATATAAATGATCTTACAGTCAATCTGCAGCCGGGCAAGATAGCGTGTACCTGTAATTCCATTTCTTGGGAGGCTGAGACAGGAGGATCGCAGGTTCAAGGTCAGCCTCAGCAACTTATTGAGACCCTGTTTCAAAATAAAACATAAAATAGGGCTCGGGGTATAGCTCAGAGGTAGAATGCCCCTGGGTTCAATCCCTAGTCACACACACAAAAAAGCAAATCGGCCCCCCCAATAAGTCAGTCTGCTGCCACTGGAAATATTTTTTTATTTTTTATTTTTTGGTCGTACCTGGGATTGAACCCTGGGGCATTCTACCTCCGAGCTATACCTCCAGCCCTATTTTTTATTCTTTATTTTGAAACAGGGTCTCACTAAGTCTGGAGGCCTAAGTAGCTGAGGCTGACCACAAACCTGGATCCTCCTGTCTCAGCCTCCTAAGTACTGGGATTACAAATATGCGCCACCACACCCGGCTTGGAAATAATGTTTAAAAACAATCAAAGTGCCTAGCTTTCAACCAAATCCCCAATATTTACTCATCCAGGAGAATGTCCCTTTCTTATGAGATTATTTACTTTTGGTTTAACAGTATCAACATTACTTTTTAAGAAAATCTGCTTCAGTGGGGCATGGTGCTTGCATACACCTGTAGCTTCTTGGGAGGCTGTCAGTAGGGTCATTTGAGCCCAGAAGTTGAGGCCAGCCTGAGCAACATAGTGAGAACCCCTGTCTGAAGAAGTGTTAAATATAACAAAACATGCATGGAGATGCCTAAGAAATGCTTAAATGGGGGGGGGGGATACCTGTGGGCAGGATTATGGCCACTATCAGTCCTATTACTTTGATGTATCAGGGTGAATCAAAGAAATCAGGAAGAGATGTCTTGAGACTATTATTTTGTTCTACATTTTTTCCCAAAAGAGGTGGGGCTCACTCCTGTTCAGTTCACCACAGGGCACCAGGTCCCATGCCCACCTTGTGGCTATCACTCTGAAAGCCAGAGCAGAAGCTATGCACTTACGACCAGCAAATGATGTCGTCAAACATATGTCCTAAAATGTTTACGGGTTTTCTTTTTCCGGTAGTGGGGTTTGCACTCAGAGGCATTCTTCCTCTAAGCTACACCCCTACCCCTATTTTGTTATTTTTATTTTGAAACTGTCTCCCTAGGTTGATGAGAGTCTATTAGTTGAGGCTGTCCTTGAACCTGTGACCCTCCTGTCTCAGCCTCCCAAGTACTGGCCAAGAGTCCAGCTATGTTTACTGTTTTCTGTTTGTTTGTTGAACTGGGGATTGAACTCAGGGTCATCCTACCTCCGAGCTACACCCCCAGCCCTGTATTTTATTCTTTATTTTGAAATAAGGTCTCACTGAGTTGCGGAGGGCCTCACTAAATAGCTGAGGCTGGCCGTGAACCCGGATCCTCTGGTCTCAGCCTCCATAGTACTGGGATTACAAGTGTGTGCCACCATGCCTGGCTAATCAGGCTGCTGCCACGAGTAGACACTGATAAAGGAAGGTTACCGGAAAGCAAAGTGCTGTTTGTAGTATCTGTCCCTTCTTACTGGCTGGCACAAACCAGCATGGAGTGTGAGCTACAACATTACTCCCGTTTGTCATGACCAAATTGTTTGAAATCACATGTGATAAGTCACGCTCGTAAGAGGCCTGCCTGAAGGGGGGAAATGAGTCCTTGTCAGTATCTTAACAAGCTCTGTGGTTAGGCCACTTGGGGGCTCAGTTTGCGTTTACTAACAGGTAATGTGTAAAATCGGGCAGCTGGATTTATCAAAGTCCCTTCTAGCTCCGTCACACTGATTACATCTTACCCCAATTAAGAGGAAACCTCTCGACTGGTAAAATTTCCAAGGCTAGTTCATTTTCACAACAGAATGGCTGCGCCAACTGGAGACCTGGATAAAAACAAAGTTACAATGTGCTTAGTTGGATTACTTTCATTATTACAACATTTACTAGATCATTGGTAATTTGTATTTTCCTGGACACTTCCACCTCAGCCTCTTGGATCTATTTCCATCCTGCCATTCAACTCCAGATCTCCAGTTTTGCCAAGCCTCCAGCATACCATGACCTTTACCTCTTAGCCCAAGCCTCCCCTCAAGGATGTCTCACCCCACCTGCAAGGCCTTTCCAGTCCACGCCTCTGTGACTTCATCCTCGCACTCACTAACGTCTGGGGACACTACTTTGAGCTTTATTTCTTATAGTAGTTGGTGCTTTTGTTGGCCACTGGTATATGCTATACGTAAAGCCTGTTTCTTGTTAGCAAGTAGCTAGTCCTTTTTATCATTCTATTTCCAAGGTTTCTAGCACAAAACATATTGAAGTACTAAAACCTACCTTTCGTGCCACTTGGGAACCTCCAGTGTACTTTCTTCACTGTCCCGTTAATTCCGAAATTTCACACTAGGTGATATAGCAGTAGGTACCAGCTAAATAGCTGATTAAAATAGAATTGTAGTTATTAGTTTGGAAAACCTTCTGTAGCTTTATCTATCATACCAGCTTTGACATATCTTCCTAGTGTTTCCGGCATTTCCCCCTTCCCTCACCCCTTTTTCTAAACTAAGACTTGCTCTTCCATCTCAGTAAATGGACCTCAGGGCATTTAAAATTAGAAACTTCTTTGGACTTGTGATTTACATTAAGTATGGCAGTAAGAAATCTTGACTACGCTAGAACCATTGTTTATTTGCAAGCATCTGTTTGGTCTACGTACCTCTAACTCCATCGCTGGTTCCCCTTTGCTTCGATTATAAAATGCGAGGAGATCTATATAATAAATCAGGATTCCTGTTTATGCACTTTTCAGCAAAGAGCTAGGGATCAAATAGGGCTTGAATCCTTCTATTCCCAGATTAGAATCTGTGAAGGGTGCCAAGGCACCCCAAAAGTTAAAATATATACTATTCTTTGGGTAAGCAGACCTTAATGAGGAAAGTAGAAAAATTAAAATGATTGCTTTAATTCTGGTTTGTAATGGTCCTCTAGCATGAAATAACTCTTGGAAGCATCTTAGTAGTTCAGTAATTATCAGGTCCATTTGCCGATATCCACTAGCACCCAAATACTGCTATTTTTACACAGCTGATTTTGTGTATTAAGTTCATTTTTAAATGTTTTCAACTTTTTTTTAAAGGGAAGCTGTTGGGACAAGAAAATTATGTTTATAATGTGAGCACTACAGATCAATGTGTGTATTTGAGTGATGCCAACCACTGTGTCCACCTTACCCTTCCGTTTTCTAAAGATGACAGTACATATCGAGGCCACCACTGATTACATTAATAGGCAGGTGCTAGCTTTAATGAAATTCCTATTGTTCACTTTACAAGTATAGGTGAGTGGAAAGGGTGGTGGTACTTCTACTTTTTCCTAGGAATAATTAAGTCCTATAAACCATGGGCTACTTATTATAGAGCACACCTTCAGGGATGTTCAAAGTAATCACACTCCACACCTGCCGGGTTTCTTGTTTTTTGGTGGTACTGGGGACTGAACCCTGGGGCACTGTACCTGAGATATACCCCCAGCCCTATTTTATCATTTTATCTTGAAACAGGGAAGCACAACCCTCCTGTCTCAACCTCCCAAGTACAGGGATTACAGGAGTGAGCCACACCCAGCTATTTGCTGGTTTCTTAAAGAATGAGTTTCTGTAAGATTGTTTCTTCCACTCTATCATGAAGTCATATGAAATAAAACATGCCTTACCACATAAATCCAAAGCTTATTTTTGAAACAAATGTTTATTTTTCTAGTTTTACGGATTTTCCTTCTCAAATGAACAGCAATGGTCATAAAACCGTGAGGTGCCTGCTCTTTGGAAGCCATTCGGTTGCCTTTGGAGTGCAGCCATACTGCACCGAGAAGGCCCCAGGGAGCAACATCGCTACCAGACCTGCACCCAAGTCCTCTCATCTCACCTAAACATACTTTTCTGGAAAATATATCAGGGAAAAACAAGTTTCCCCAAAGCTTACCAAGTTTTAATAATTTCAGACTTTTGACAGATTAAATGCGCTGGACTGGCACAATCGAAGCTCACACCAAGCCTTCCCATTCCTTTGATCTTACAACTTCTAAACTTATTCCCTGATTTTACACTTTGAAACATGTGCATTACACTTTATTACCCAAAAGGACCTCAATCTACTTTCCAGATTTTCTAAACCTCTTAACATTTGTGTATTTAATACAAATGCAGAAAAGATTTTGGAAAATCAGACAGAAAGGTATCTTACATTCACTGTTTTGCATTAGAACTCTGTATAAAGTACTTAATTTCTGCAAGTAGGAAGGATTAATTAAATGTCCAGTAAAACGTTCAAATTAGGGACTCAGGTCTTTGCACATACGCCTGTAAACCTATGCAAGAGGACTGTTGACTGCAAAGAAAACAAGTAATTTTTCAGGTATGCAAAGGAGAAACTAGGAAACCTTTTTTCCTGTTAGAAACAATCTGCCATCAAGGTTACCCATTCCTTTTCCCCCCATATTCTAAAGAGTTTTATTTGAGGTGCTCCTGGAAACCTAACATAACAACTGTTAACTATACAAACAGCAATTAATTTGGAATACCTATTGGAATCACTGGAACACATTTAGTTGGGCCCTTTTACTCTTCCACACAGCACATTCACAGGGACAGACTAAGGAAAAGGAGATGAAATTTAAATCAGCATTTTTTTTACTTTATTATACTTTTCCAAAATGAAAGAAAAAATAGTACGTTGGAACCTTTTATTTTTGTACTTGCCTGTGACACTCCCTTAACTGAGTACCTCAAAAAATTAGTTCCTAAGCTCTATCATTACATATAACTTGTCTTCTCCATGTATGCACTTTAATATCATCTATGTTACACTCAAGCTAGATGTCTCTGTTCCAGCCGTGGTTGGCTTCATGTCAACGTTTTGGCCATCAACTTGTGCAATGCCTACAGTGTCTGCCATGTGCAGACTTTACTAGGCAAATGGATTGTACTGCCTACATCATGAAATGGGACCAAAGAACAGCAGGAAGCATGCTACAAAGCCTAGTAACTCCCAGTGATGCAGAGTATCAAGCTGCACAAGCACCCGAGTAACCATTGCCAAGCATGGTGACTGCACTGGTGCAGAGGAACCCGGCCTTTCCAGATAGACACCAGCCTCCGCTGCCATCACCTCATCACTTCACAGCAGTTTCTCATACCCAGATTTAGCTGCCGTGTAAACGCAAAGCCCTTGTCAAAATACAAGTGTATGCTGAATCTTGGCATGACAATGAAGAAAAACCTTTCCTAGGTTTATATTCAAGAAAACTACAACCCAATGTCTAAGTTCCATGTCCAAATGATAAGGTCTTACCCTAAAACCTTGCCTAGCCAAGCACTGATTTTTCATCTCTTGGCCTATTAATTATTTAAAAAATTTGTTGTTTCCCTACCAACACTGGGTTTACAATCACCAGTGATTCCATGAAAATTTGGGTTTTATTTTCTAATTTTAGCTTAACCTTATGAATATAATTCTTCTACAAACTCCTAACCTACATACTTTATATACTAAATGAAGTTTCTGGGGTAATGAATTTAACTTTATCACCTATATTTTTAGTCAACTGGCAAAGATATGAAAATATCTTAATCTGAGTGCAAACATTTTAAGTTATTTCCCACCTAAGTTTTTTATTTCCCAAGGCCCTGCTGTTTTGCATGACTTGAGACTAAATGTTAACACCAAATAAAGTAGCATATACAACTCAACATTTTGGGACCCTCTGGGTCAATGTTTTTCTACCCAAACATACTCAAGGAATGTATGCTACTTTAAAATCAGCACTAGAGGTATCAAGATTAACTAGCCAAAGTATTTTTAATACGTATCTTATAAACCTATCTATGGTACTACTAAACAAAAAAACCCCTATGGATAATTAAACTCAAAAAGCACTAAATTGACTAAGGCTACCATCTTCATGTTTTCATATAAAAGCTGAGGAAATGACAGTACTGCCCCACCCAAAACTAAAAAAAATCCAAGTATCTACATGTGAAGTGTTGCAGTTTTGCTATTTTAGAAAAGCTTAGGTCAATTAATGATTTAGATTTGTAGCTCATATTTACTAATCAGTTCAAATTACTGTGAAACGGTCCCTTATAATTTACAGACACGATTTTCCATGCAGAGATATCTATTGCATCCCTTATCCTTGCTTTTATCAACTATTACTTCCAATGTTACAACCTGAACTGTTTTCCAAACTACCTCTATCAATTCAGTACTCCAGAATTATGAATAAAGAATTCAGAATATCTTCAGAATTTTAGGGAAAAAAAGTGGCTTTAAATATGTCAATCTTTCCAGAGGAAAGATCTGAATATGGGGGGATTGAGGCATATGTAATTATTCTCTGCTACAAATCACATTCCCCCTACCTTTTCTTGGCACTGGGGATTGAACCCAGGGGCATTACACCTCTAAGCTATACCCCTGGCCCCCGTTTTGAAACATGGTCTCACCAACTTGCTGAGGCTGCCCTTGAACCTATCCTTGTCTCAGTCTCCCAAGTACTGGGATTACAGGCATGCACCACCACACCTTGCTTCCATTCCCTTTCAAATAGAACTAGGGAGGCTACCCATGGAAATTGCTTAAGGCTTACCCTACTTATTTCTTTACAAAGAAAAATCAAATATATCCTGATAGGTCTACAATTAGATCTCTGCATCCAAAAGTTATTAAAATATATGTATTATTTTATGCAGTTGTGAACCCACGAGACAGGGTCCTAAGGTAAAAAGCCATTTACGTTAATGAGCAAGTTTATAGAAAAATATTTCAATTTCCACAATTGAACAAATTTTCAATATAGAACACAATCTATCCATGAATAAAAAAAACCCCAGGAGAAATCACTTAAAAATACATTGTATTTCCTAAAATAATTCTAAGTATGAATTTCAAGCTTTAGGACTCCATCATCATGTGTGTGCCAGATACTGGGGATTAAACCCAGGGTCATTCTACATCTGAGCTATACCCCTCATCCTATTTTTGAAACGGTCTCACTAGGTTGATGAGAATCTATTTGCTGAGGCTGTCCTCAAACCTGATGCTACGTCAGCTTCCCAAGCACTTGCATTACAGGTGTGCATCACCACACCTGGCTTTTGTCATTTCAATGTCAAATGGCTTGAACCCATTTTTATGCCAGGGCTTCATCTTGCTGTCTGGATTATAAGGCCATAGAGCTGGTCACTGCCTTCTTAGAGATCAGAACCAGAACTCTTCAAAAAGCTAGACATGAATATTTTGTAATCCATCAGCAACAAAGAAAATCTTCCACAGTGAGTTTAGTTACCCCACTCTACCTGGCAGCATGTTTTTGCCTTATTGCTCTTACACTGTTCTACCAGAATTGAACCACCCCATCCTGGTTTGAGATGGAACCCGAGGTCTTGCACATGACTCTGTGGCATCCTCTATTCCACTGAGCCACACCCTGTCCCGTCTCATTGGCCTCAGTATGTTTTATTAGCTGCAGAACCTTCTACACAGCAGAAAGCTCTCCTTGAACCACAAGGAATCTCACATGGTTTCTTTAGTCTAGATTTGTTCAGAGTTAAAAAGCCTGTTGTGCTTTTTCAGATTTGTCATGGGTGTGTGTGCAAGGAGAGAAAAAGGGGAAGGGTGAGTGATAAACCAAGTCTCTCATCCAGATCTTACTCTGACCAACTTGGAAATAACTTACCTATTTCCCCTTTGTTTGCTATCTGTGTTCCCTTTTCTGAATTTCTCAAATACTTCCTAAGATTATTTATTTCATACAAGAATAAAAGATACTGTCAATCTTTTTTGAGATTGCTTCTTGAAAGTTAACATTATCTTCAGACAGCATTTTTCATCTATTTCACCTCCAGACCCAATTTTCGGGACTATACTGTTATGGTGGCCTACCTAGTATTATTATTTGACCGTTATTATCCTGTCACAATTATGAATATGAAACAATTTTCAACTAAATGGTATATCCAAGATTCTTTTCCTGGGTAAGCAACATGCGATTTTAATGTATATGGAAAAGTAACTAACTCATGCCAGTGGTCGCTAGCAATAAGTTAATTGCTATAAAGAACAAAACCCTATGAGATACTACTTCCTTTTATTGTTAAGTATGTCT
Source organism: Glis glis (assembly GCA_004027185.1). Classification (NCBI taxonomy): domain Eukaryota; kingdom Metazoa; phylum Chordata; class Mammalia; order Rodentia; family Gliridae; genus Glis; species Glis glis. The sequence continues at coordinate 18,329 of PVJS01024523.1, forward strand.
ATGATGATTAGTCCTCTAAAACTCAAGTCTAGCTTGTAAGCAAGAAAATTCCTGGAGTACAAACTCAAGTTAAAAATCTGATTTTAAGTGGCCAAAACAAAATTCTCAACAAACGGAAACTGCCAACTTCCAACTTACCAGTAGCAACCTAAAAGTACCAACAAAAATACTATACTGAAGTCAAATTTTAGTTCTACAGTTTGACTCCTGATTCCTCACTTCATTAGTGAGGGTCCTTTAGAAGATTAAGTGTTCTGTGCAAACCCAATAAAATTACAATTAGGGGATCTAATGTTATCAACAGCTACAGTCAAGTTAGCAGTGTTGTGCAGTAGTGAAATCAACGACTGGCTTGATGATGGCTTCTAAAAGCGTTCCCAGAGTTTCACATATCATATCTATGTATATAAATTATCAGCTGAGGACAGCCATTAACATTTTGCAAAGATGATACATTGAGCATTAACTTCTCCCAGCCAGTACCTTTTCCCCTCAGTAAATATGTTAAAAGCCGTCTGGGGGGGAGGGGAAGGGAAAAATTCAAGTTTACTTCATATTATAAATCAATTGTCAATACACATTTAAGTTTTTAAAACCTAAATGTTCCATGTACAAAGAATAAGCTGTCCAGAAAGCACACACTTAAAAATTTCTCCTCTTGGGAGCCGTATAAAGGGATTTTGAACCTTGATGGCGAGAATCCCAAAACGAAGAGTAAAATGAATTCTTTTTATTGCAAACAAACGTCTAAATTAATTTCTCCACCCACTTTCTTTAGAAAGAAAAAGAAATCAGCAGGCTAAGGAGATACCCATTCAAGAACTGACATGATTAAAAATTAAGATATAAATGGGTGACTCACAATATTTCAATTAGCTTACAAAGATGGTGGAGTTAACTACTACAAGCACACTAGTTATACAGTATTTTGTGGGAGAAGGGCATACAGACATAGCTAACTTCATATAGATCCCATTAGACAACTGGATTTACAACAAGTTTTTTAATTAGAAATGGGCAAAGCCAGCTTTCTTTTCAGAATCAAAATGCAGAACAAATGGAAAAATTATGTTATTTAACCTTCACAAGTTTGAGCCTCCACAAATAACGCAACCAAGTTTTACATTTTAACAGCCCTTCTACATACACTCCATCTTCTCCATCTTGGTTCCAAGTTTTATCTTCATTCCCAATTATGCCAATTCTATTGTTATTTAAACAGAAAAGTCTCCCCAGTTTTTGTCAGAAGTAACTATTTAGCTTATCCCCTCCACTACTACCCAGTGAACTACAGAGAGGATGGAGTGTAATATGAGCAGTACAGAGTCTTATGCAATTCATGAGGACCACTTAGTCCTGACATGAATCTGGTTGCTAACATTTCTATTATATTGTGACAATGACTCCCGACTGTTTTTCTCTGAGAGAAATGGGGGGAGTAAATTCTTAATAAAAGACACCAGGTACAAAGCAACATTTTACTTTTGTTGTGATAAAAAAAAAGTCACATTTTACAGATAAAATGTAGAACCCTGAAATACTGACACATTCTCTTATCGTGCACAATGCTGAGGTTCTCTTACGAATCACTTTAAAACTGCAATTAAAAATGTACAAAAAAGAAAAGAAAAGAAATCAACCCACAAAGCTTCTAAAAAAGGAACCCGCAGGCACTTCCTCTTGTGGAATGTTTAAAAAGTTAGCCTACTAAAGAAAACAGTCGACTTCTTGTGAAGGTTTTGGAGAAATATGTATCAGTTCGTTTTATTTGGGTATTCAATAATATCCTTGGTGATAATGCTGACTCCATGGCTTCTGACCCCAGAATTGCTGTAAGAGAAAATTTTTTTTTTAAAGAAAAAACATCAATAAGCCACTCAAATTGCTTTTAGGAAATGACAATGAATCTAATTCAGAGTAATTGCTGGAAACAAATTATACTTGTCATACCTCTGATTTCTATCAAACCAAATTTAGTTAGTTTTACTCTCCCATTATTTACCAATACACATTACAAAAAGAAATAAATGACTTGGTTAGTTTACACAATTAAAACTAGCAAAGAACCATGGTTTAAAATATTACTTCATTAAAAATATTAAGTTATATCCAACTCCAACCTACTAACAGCTACAACTGCAACAGAACTCACACTTCACCTTAAGGTTTATAACACACCAATCCCCGGACAGTATCTTTTTTCAAGACTGATTCTTACGTACTCAAAAAACAATTAACATACATAATCACGTAAGAAATTACTTACACCCTGCTGCCACTGGTTGTAGCCCTGAGATTGATTTTTGTAGCCACGATTGTTGCCTCGTCCTCTGAAGTTCTATGAAAAGGCAAAGAAGTTTTAAGAGCTCTGAACACTATTAGCTTAACTATGTCTATTGGGATGGGGTTGGGGGTACAGAACTGGACAAATTGCTAGACATTAATCTTGGGGAAATGCAGAAACCCTGGGCACCCTCTGCTCATTTCTGAATTTTTATGTTATAAATCTACCTGACTTGCTACTTAGAGCACCTGAAAAAAAAAAAAATCGATGGACTCATTTAATTTTTGTTGTGATTAAAAGTCATATTTTACACATAAAATGTAGAACTCTAGCCGGGTGTGGTGGCGCACACTTGTAATCGGAGTACTTGGGAAGCTGAGACCAGAGGATCCAGGTTAGTGGCCAGCCTCAGCTATTTAGTGAGGCCTCTGCAACTTAGTGAGACCCTGTTTCAAAATAAAGAATAAAAAATAGGGCTGGGGGTGGAGCTCGGAGGTAGAATGCCTCTGGGCTCAATCCCCAGTACCGCAAAAAAAATTAATAAAATGTAGAACCCTAAAATATTGACATTTTTCTTATGTGAATGGCATACTCATTAGATTCCTTAGTTTCTTATCAGGGGCTCCCCAACATAGCTTGCAACTTTTCAAACTAAGCACATTTGTGCTTCTAGGGATCTTAATCATTACCTGGTTGTAGTTCCCTCTGTTGGGCATTCCACCTCTGTTGTAGTTCCCTCTGTTTGAATAGCCACCTCGGCCAGGAAAGACAGGCCCGCGCGGGTATGGATAGCCGATGCCTCCACTTCCACCACCACCACCTCCTCTCTGTGGCATATTGCCCCTCCTGTTATATCCACCACGATTTCCAGGAGCTGAAAACGAGAGATGTTTGTGTCTTGTACCTACTCACAATAGTCAAAGGTTTCTGCTATAGCCCATTTATTTTTTGTGAAAAATGTTTAAAGACGAAAGTAATGTTTAATTTTAGCCCTTAACATAACCTAGGTGTGCTGGTATCAAATAGGTCAATAAGGAACTTCTACGTCAAATAGAACTTAGAATAACTTATAGACCCAAGGCTGTATTCCCACTCATTTTGATCTTGAATTCAATAAACAACAAATTAACTCACCTCCCCCTCTGAAGTTTCCACCACGCATATTGAATCCTCCACGTCCTCTATGGCCGCCACCTCTGTTAAACTGGTTCTTGCCGCTCTTGTTTTTATTGCTCTTCTTTGAGCCAGTGTTCTGTTTCTTTTCTGGTGGAAGTGCCTTTTTGCTTTCTTCCTTATATTGCTCCAGTAGTTTTTGGGCTTCTTCCTTCTGAAGTTCAACATAGGTTATTTCATCAAAGCACTCAGCCACCTCTGGCAGAGTAAAGTTTCCTGCAGGGAATAAAGTCAAATTAAAAAGTTAGAAACTAATGCAAATACCTACAATCCTCGAACTTTCAATTCCCGTACAGCATAAATTTTTCAACAGATTATGGTATCTACTCATTGCTTAGTGACATTTTCCTGAAAATAAATAAGCCCAACACACATTCTCATATATCGAGTTAATATAATTCTTAAAACACTGCTCCTAAAGCTTTAATTTTTCAGATACAAATCATACAAAGAAACTTAAGACAGTAAGTAACAATAAAAGTAAATTCCATGCCTTTCATTTTAAGGACTGCATGTTCTGGTAGGTCCTTCCCCTCTACTTCTGCTTTCTTCTGTGTTCTCTGCTTATAGTCTTCATCTTTTGGACAAACTACAACAGCTTTTCGCTGGAAGCCTGCAAACAGGCACATCTTTCTCCTCTGGGCAGCAGCAGACACATTTGTCTTTGGGGGGAGAAAAATAAGCTTATCATCTCAAAACATTAAATCTACACCAAATCACATTTATTAGTTAACATTTTTCAACTTCAAAGCTATAGCTTACCTGATCCAGAATGAAATTTCGCTTCTTGCGGGCAGCAATCTCGATAAACTTTCCAAGACACTGTGGGGCTCTCTGCAATAGTGTGTTCAGTTTCCCAGTATCTGCCATTTGCTTCTTAAAACCGGCAACCTATTAAAAGTTATGATTTTAATACTGGCTTAGATCTATATTGAAAGCAGGCAATTTTATATTTTAAATATCTAAATAAGTCTTTTCCCATTATAATACCAGTACAGGTATCTCTATTGTGTAACAAAACTTTATGCCCTGCAGTTATCTTTAGTTGCTAGATGCTACAAGTTAAAAAAAAAAAAAACCAAACCTATGGAAAAAACAATCCCAGCTAATGGAAGGCAACTTACCTTACAGAAACAGCACTTACTTAAATACCCTATTTAGTTTTGCCCAAACTTCTAAGATTAACAAAATGGTAAAGAAAACAAGCAAAAAAGTTACATAAATACCTTCTGCTCTATTTTACTAATGTCTATGTGGTGTTGGGGATTGAACCCAGAGCCTTGCATGTGATGGTCTCTCTACCACTGAGCTACAATCCCCCCTCCCCCTTCTGGTCTCCTTCAAATGCTGAGATTAGGCTCTGAACATTTTCACTTACCATCATTTTATCCATAATGGTATTTGTTCCAAGAATATTATATTTGCCAGGATTTTCAGCTGCATGTTTAGTAACCCAGGTAGTTTTCCCAGCTCCTGGTAAGCCAATCATCATCACAACCTACAGCGGAAAAGGATATTTCACTAGTAAATCATTAGAGGCCCCTCTAATAATTCTCTAGACATTTTTTTTGTATTTTATTAATCTAATTTTTATTTAAAACAGTCTAAGTTGCTGCAGGTCTTCGCTGGCCTCGATTCTGTCTCAGCCTCCCAAGCGCTAGGATTACCGGCATGCGTCACCACGCCAAGCCTCTAAACATTTTTTTTTTTGCGGTACCAGGGATTGAACCCAGGGGGATTCTACCTCCAAGCTACACCCCCGGCCCTATTTTTTTATCCTTTATTTTGAAACCGGGTCTCACGAAGTTGCGGAGGGCCTAAGTCGCTGAGGCTGGCCACAAACCCGGATCCTCTGGTCTCTGCCTCCCAAGTACTGGGATTACAAGCGTGCGCCACCTCGCCTGGCTTCTAAACATTTCTTAAACCCCAAGAAAACTTTTATTTTGGTGGTATTTGAGATTGAAACCCAGGCGCATTCTACCTCCAAGCTACACCTCAACCCTTTTTTTTTTTTGAAACAGTCTTGCTAGGTTGCTGAGGCTGTCCTGGAACCTGCGATCCTCCTGTCTTGGTCTTTCCCCAAGTACTGGGATTACAGGCGTATGCCACCATGCCCAGCCTAAGAAACTATTAGCTAAATTTTCAATTTAGGTATCAAGGTAATTTGTGGAAAAATATAATAATGTTCTATGTAAAGGGAAAAGATAAGAAAATTCACTGGTTGAGATCAATAGGTGTACTATTTGAAAGCAAGTCAAACACTCATCTTCCAACTCTTGTAACAAGCATCATTTTTTGTCAAAGGAAAAAGTACTCACTTCACAATCTTTCTTCTCTTCAGGCCCCTTTGGTCCTCTCACTCGATCCTCTAAGGGGACATTTTGGATAAAAGTATAGTCTTCTGGTATTGGAAAATATGGCTTTTCCTTCTGACCAAAATTAAATTCAACTGCACAGTTGTGGCAGAGAACATGCGGGAAGAGCGGACGGCCAGCCAGAACTTCCTTACTGATTTTGAAGGCAACGCCAAGATCCTGTCCATTCTTAGCATAGGAGAGTTCTACTTCATCATTTTCAAAGTTCTGTTAAACAGAAAGGTAATTTACCAGTTTCAATCTGCTTCCTATAAGCTTTTGAAAAAGTATCAAAATTCAAATAAGTAAGCTTTATCCAGTAGCAAAAATACTTTGATTAAATGCTAAGAACTTTCTGACAGTCACAAACATATATCCAGAATCAGAAATGACATTGTCCTACATGGTGGGCTTTTTAGGTCAACGCCATGCTCTCAGTCAATGCGCATTATTTCTTACTCAAAAACTTTCAAGTTCAGCTGCTTAACAAAGTCTTGAAATCCAGAACTAGTACATGTATTTAAAAGTACAACAGACTTTTTCTTAATTTTTCACCCAAGGCCTCACACATGCTAAGGCCCAAGCCGTTCACAGATCTAATTAAAAAAATTCCTAAATGTAGCTAATTTATTACTTATAAACTTTTTGCTTTAACTTACAGCAAAACATGTAATAACATCATTTTCATCAAACTTCTCTCCATAATCTTCTGTCTCACAGTTGCATGTTTTTATTCCTTTTAGAGAATACCCATAAGAAAATTCTTCTTCACCTAAGAAATTAAGTTTCATAAAGTCAATGCCTTAACAGTTCATAGACCCATCTATTTCATCTTTAGCATTTAGGAAGTAGGGTACACATAACCCTAAGTATCTTTTGGTACTGGGGATTATACCTCCAAGATATAACCGCAGCTCCCCAACTTTTATTTTGAAACAGGGTCTTAGCTAACTTGCTGAGGCTGGCCTTAAACCTGAGATCCTCCTGTCTCCACCTCTCAAGTACTGAGATTACAGGTGTGCCACCACACCCCAGGCTAATCATCTTTGAGTCACTTATCTCTATACCAGATATAGAAATGATACAAGGCAAACCAGGCATGGTGGCGCACGCCTGTAATCCCAGCACTTGGGAAGCTGAGACAGGAGGACTGCAGGTTCAAAGCCAGCCCCAGCAACTTAGTGAGGCTCTCAGCAACCCAGCAAGACCATGTTTCCAAATAAAAATAGGTCTGGAGGTATAGCCCAGAGGTAGAAGGTCCCCGGGTTCCATCTCCAGTACCACAAAAAAGAAAAAAAAAATAGCTAGTGGGATATACACATATGAAAACAACCAGTTAACAAATTACAATCCTTGTGGTTAAGATTTAACCATGTCATTAATTAAGAAATCAGAGGGACAAACCTAAAATTTAGGTTATACCTACTGCATGCTAGTATTACTCACCTGAAAAATACTAACATATTGGGTAAAAGCAGAGACTTAGAATGCCTAAGTGTAGTTCAAATACTGAAATCAGACCCTAAAACATTCCTGAGCCCATAGTACTCAAATGGAAACTTTACCAAGCAACATCCCACTTGTAGTCAGTGACCAGCCAATTCGAACTTCATGTATGTCAATATCTTTCGTATATAAATGCCTTACTGGGATCTTCTCTGTTACCTGAAAGTTAAATCATTGAGCAGTTAAACTGTATATCAAGGAAGGAAAACCCTTGAGCTCAATTTAATTTGGCCCAGGGCTAAGAATTCTCCCCAAGCTATCAATACAAATGGAAGACACCTGTCTCTACCTTACCCACTCCAATAATTAGAACTTTAAACTGATCTTAAGCACTTCCAAAATCAAGCTTTGAGTTCATTCAGACTTAAAAGAACTGTACTTTCAAATTATTTTCTCAGTTCTCAAAGTCATCTTTAACATGTTTAAAATTCCTTGGTGGCCTTTTAAGGGCTTGAGAATAGGTTCTTGAAAAACCACAAAATTGCATTTACCTTCATCTCAAAACAGACTTTGCCTTTTGACACACCGTAAGATGCCCTTCCTCCAGCCCAAAGAAAAGCAAAACTCTCCATAGTAAGGGAAGAAGCACTGAGGCGATCTCTGGATATTTTAAAATGTAGATCACAATTATCTGTAATTATATCGAATGCCGTATTATTTTTGACAGCCAATGTAAATATTTCTGCTATGTAAACAAAACTTGGTTATTAAAGTTTTGCACGCACTTTAATGCTGCATGAAACACTGCTTTCATGTCATGCTGTTGTTCTAATTTTTAGTTTAAGCCCCACTCCCACCAAGAAGTCACTCTTGTCAATTTAAACTGCCTATTAAATTAACATGTGTTTTAAGTATGTAAAATAACGGAGGCAACGTGACAGTACATACCTGCTCTGCTCTTTACCTTGATTTAGAGGCAAGCAGTAGAGGGTAACAGGAAATCAAAGTGAAGCATACCAGAACCAGGGAGAGTTTACCAATGCCACATGAACTGACAGGAGGCCTTGACCACAATACAAGTATCAGCTGTTTATCCTGTGCATTTTGTAACTCAACACCAGGATTTTAGGTCCTAAATTCCTTTCTACAGCTTGTGAATCAGGCAGCCTCAACCTACACACCTGGTCATATAGAGCTTAATACAAGAGCATCTTAGGTGTCCTTTCCCCAGGCTCACCAGTTATAATAACTAGGATTAATCACTTCCCGGATTATTCAAATCCAAAGCATCTTTAACCTAGCTACCTTTAGGTCACTAACTCATTAACATGTATTTTCTCAGAATTCTCACTTGACAAGAGAGCTATCAAATGAGTAAGCTGTTTTCTTTGATGAGAATTAAACCTACAGTTTGCTTTTTTTTTTTGCAGTACCAGGGATTGAACCCAGGGGCGTTCTACCTCCGGGCTATACCCCCAGCCCTATTTTTTATTCTTTATTTTGAAACAGGGTCTCACTAAGTTGCAGAGGGCCTCATTAAGTAGCAGAGGCTGGCCGCGAACCCTGATCCTCCAGTCTCAGCCTCCCAAGTACTGGGATTACAAGCGTGCGCCACCACACCCGGCTCAGGCTTGGCAATTTAGAAAGGCTCTCAGAAACCTAGTGAGACCATTTCTGGAAAAGAAATGTCGGGTGTAGCCTGTAATCCCAGTACGTGGGAGGCTGAGACAGGAGGATCACAGGTTCAAGGACAGTTTCAGCAAGTACTCATCAACCTAGTGAGATCCTGTTTCATAATAAAAAAATAAAATAGGGCTGGGGGTATAGCTTGGAGGTAGCTGGGTTCAATCCCCAGTGCCAACCCCCCCCCAAAACAAGTTGTGGTTCAACACATCATCACACCCAACTAATCGGCATTCCTAGGTGATGTGCATTAAAAACCTACTTCTTATCAGTAGGGAATTTGCTTTCTTGAATCACTGCTTCAGCACCCTGCCAATTCTTAGCAATTTTTATTTAAATCACTGAGTTTGACATAAAATATTTTTCCTTTTTTTTTTCAGAAGACTGAACTATCAACTCCGTCTAAAAAATATTCAGTAAGAAGTCGAGTTTTACATTTACAATCTGGTTCGTTTTGTACAAGGAAACATGAGAATCTAAGCTCCAACTCCTCTCATCTAAACAGCAGGTTAACACCTTACCTGGCATTTTCCAAGTACTTATTTCCACCCTTTGTTCTACTCATCACAATTAGAAGAGTTGTGCTCAAACACTCAACCAAGATCAATACTTTCATTATTAAAAAAATACAAGTCTGACAGCCAAGGACCACTTAGAGGTTTGCAATACTTCCTCATACTCAATTGCAACCCAATTGGGTAAAGTAGCAGTATTTACAGCGCTGCCATTGATACCATTCGCTGCTGAAGAAAGCTAGTGGCTCAGTGATAGCCCACTGCTGCTGCCCCAGGTCTTTGGAAGATATCAACTTATGTTAAAGCAGCAGCTACTGAACTGGAATTGAGAACAGAAGAGCAGTTATTGAAAAGTAGTATTACAATCTTGTAGAATAGGGAATATACTGGTGTGCCAATGGGAAAAACCATTAGTAAATATTTAACTAGCCCAATAGCTTACTTAACATAATTCCACAAAAAAGAAAATTACTGTATTGCAGAAGCCTTATTGTAAGGACAAATAAGCAATTTTACATGTAGTTTTACAAGTTTGTTAGTCAAAAGTTGGTATTCATTTTACTAAAAACGACAACTTTCAGATCATAAAAATATCAGCGTGATAGAGCCGATAAAATTATCAATACAACTGAAGCAGTACTAAGTATTAACGATCAGAGTCTGAATATAAGCCTTTATCTTCCTGCCTTTGAAAGACACTAAGTTTTCTAACGTTTGGGAACCAAAATCACCACTGCGTTTCCTAACTGGGAGAAAGAGGGGCGAATCAGCTTCACTTACAAGTATCAAGACAAACCACCGTGTCGTCGAAGTGTTCGTCT
>PVJS01024524.1:0-20961 GCA_004027185.1 Glis glis
CCTCACTAAGTAGAGAGAGAGAGAGAGAGAGAGAGAGAGAGAGAGAGAGAGCTGAGGCTGGCCACGAACCGGGACCCTCCGGTCTCCGCCTCCCAAAGTACTGGGATTACAAGTGTGCGCCACCACGCCTGGTCCTGCTTTTTTTTTTTTAAAGAAAGAAACATCAATATCAAAGGTGGTTAATGTGCAAGCACCTGGGTGAGTGTGTAAGGGTAGTCCTGAATCTGCCTGTCCGTAATAGGTCTCAATTCCCACCTGCATCTCCCAGTGCAAGTATTAATACCTGATTGTGATTTTAGTCATGAAAGAGAGATGTCTTTCCTAGAGATGGTTCCCTAAATGAAAGTTACATGTGTAGACACCAAACCATCTACAATAGAGTTTATGAAAAAATCAAAATAAAAAGGATTTTCAACAGTAATGTTGGCTCTTTATATAATTTTGATATAATCACTGACCTTAGGAATTAACCCAACAAAACCTACAATTCCATAACTGTATCTTGAAAAAACATATATGAAGATACTTTGGGGAGCCGGTAAAGGCAACTGCTAAGGAAAAAATGTTTTCCCTTGTTTTCTGTATGGATAACTATTTCCGATTAAAGTATTTCAGGAATGGAAGAAGACCTTCAAGGAGGAATTCCTGGCAGCCATATCCCCATCTGGTTCCAGGACAGTTAATAGCACTGATCTGTGTTAAAAGACCGCTTCAACTTTATATAATGCCCAGGACTGAATTTAACCCTGTTTGTAATTCTGTGGGCAATAAGTGTTGTTGTCCCCTTTCATTTATTTTACAAACAAAAAAAAAAATAGAAGCTCAGCACGGTGGAAGGTTTTGTCTCAAGCCACACAACCCAGCTAGAGCTGGTGCCCAAACCCAGGTCTTCTGACTCAAATCCCATGTTCTTCACACCACACATGAAGACAAGGAAAACAGAACTCGGATTAGAAGGCAAAGGGCCTTCACAGTTTGAAACACCAGATGAGTTAAAAGGTTAAAAATAAAAAGATTTATTAGACCAGACGTTCTCAGTCAAGAACAATCCAAACTCTTCCAAGTGGAAATGAAAAGCATATGCAGTCAGGGGCTCCAAGGCAGAAATACAAGCTGCAACCTAAAACAAACAAACACAGAACGGGAAAGAAGATTTCCAACAGGGCTGCTTTGCAGAAGGGCACCTCTCTGTCATATGTTTCATAGCATGAGATAGAGCATGACTTGTTTTGGGAATAATTATTACTGAGTCTCCATATCTCCCCTAGTCTAACAGTTAAAAATGTCTGTATGACTCTTTATTCCATTATGTCCTTTCCTTCCAGAACTGACACAGAATTAGCTTCCTCCAGAAGGTTCTCCTTGATTACTCACACCCCCACTCCACTCCCAGCCCTGGCCAATCCGCTTCTCCATGTCTATACAAGAGTCTCATAATATAGACACATAGCTTTGCACAGTCTACTTCAATGGCCTATATGTGTCATGTGAGTGCTACCCTAAGTATACCTGGGACCTTTGTGTGATTCTATGTAGGAATAATTATCAACTAGTTGACTTGGTGCTCAGCACACAGCGTCAAATAGGGGAACACATACGGTTTATAAGTGGAAAGGACTTCAGAACCTGGAAGATGAAAGCGACTTTCAGGTGGCCTGTACTTGCAAGAGACCCGCAGCTGGGCAGCTGATTCGTTCAATGTTTTCCTTCTAGACTTTCTATTTAAGCAGTGGCGACAAACACAGAAAATGCGACAAAGCCATTCTTCAAACAAGCCCTTACTCAGCCATATAAGAACAAAGGGGCAGTCAATGATATCAAAGGGCAACTCATTTAAAACAGATAAAAGAAAATGCATTTTTTATCCACTACATAATTAACTTACGAATTTGCTGTGTAGGAAATTGTTGAGGCAAGTAATTTGATATAGTTTTTTTTTAAGGATTTGACTAAGAATACAATCTGTTTCTGCACTCGCGGGGGAAGGGGATGAGACGGACAAGCTATCTTTGTTTAAAAACAATCACATCTGCAGCTAGAAGTTCCTCTTTTGGTCAGTGTTTCAAAACTGCATGGCAGGGGTGGAGGTGGGGGCAGAAATAAAACTGCATGGCAATATTCACAAGGAGGGGTTGAGATTGCCATGTTAGAAAACCTCACGGGGTGCAAAACCCAGAATGTGACCCCATGGAAGAGGCCAGGGCCATCTACTCTGCTGCTATTTCCTGCTGCGGATCTCCAGGTGCAAGGGAAAGCCATTCTCCAGTAACAGGAGACTGCTGCTTTAAGAGAGGGAGAACCAGGGGGATTTCTTTCTTCTGTCTACACCATTTTTCCTGAACTAGGAAGAGTGCAACTCTGAATATCAAGAGAGAGCACCTACAAGTCACTTCCCTTTTCCAGTTCTGAACCCCAAGCCAAGGGCTGTGGTCACCTCCTGATCTTAGCAGTCCTCGCACACGGGTGAAATGTCCAGTTTCTGGAAAGTTTTCCTTAAGGTTAATGGCATTCGCCTTGTTGCGCCATCTGAACTGAACAACCACCTTCATTCTACTCCTATTTCTTTTTTCTTTTTTGGTGAATGGAGGGGCATTCTGCCTCCAAGCTACACCCCCAGTCCTTTTTATTTTTTATTTTGAAATAGGGTCTTGCTAAGTTGCTGAGGCTGTCCTCAAACTGTGATCCTCCCATCTCAGTCTCCCAAGTACTGGGATCACAGGTGTGCACCACCATGCCCAGCTCTATTCCTATTTCTAATGGGAATAATGATAGGCACCCATTTCCAGATATGACAGGTGGAGGGGAACCTGTGCAAACCACTGGAGACCACCCTGCCCTCATCCATCAGCAAATTCTCCTGTCCCTGCTGAGGATTGGAAGCTACAAGTGGCAAGCAGATGCCAGAAGTCAGGTAAGTGTAGAAGCTGGTGGAGACACAGTAAGCAGAGAAGCAGAAAGCCACCTCCGCCCCAAATCCAGACTTCAGAGTGACCTTGAGCAAGATCAATATGTAACAAAAGTAAAATGAATGTGCATGTGTGTATGTGTGCCCCACTTACAGTCATGTTTATCTGCCTTATTCCACTAGACATTTGAATAAAATATGGTCCCTGCCCTCAAGGGGTCTGCAGTCTAATTCAGAAAAAGGCCAATAAATGTGGCCCTGCCATGCAAGGCAGAATAAGGGCGAGTGCTACAGGAGCAGAGTTGACCACTGTGGGGTTTTAGAGGAGCGAGGCAGCATTCCTGAAGATCAAAGAAGGCTTCATGCAGGAGGCAACATTTGAGCTGAGCAGAGCATGGGTAGAATTTGAGTAGAAAGCGCAAAGCAAAGGGAACTCCTAGAGGAAGGAAGAATGATGAGAACGAAGGAGGAAAGGGACAAAGTGGTGCAGACAGCAGTGAACTATTCACTGCGGCTGGAGGGTGCAGTGACCTCTAGTAGTAATGAGAGGTCTGTGTAGACAGATAGTGGGCTTGGGAACAAGACTGTTTGAGTTTACATCATACTACCTGTATTCCTTGGGCAAATAACTTCACCTCTCTGCAGCACACACTGCCAATGCTCATATCCCCTTGAGTTACCAGTAGTGGCCCAGAAAACTGACAGCTCCCTGGCCTCTGCCACAGTGTGTACTGTGGCCCAGCATACCAGTGCTTGGCTTGTGGGAAAGGTGGAAGTGCCAGGGAGTTGGCGTCTCAACAGCCACTCTCAACCAAGGAGGGATGGGAGTTGGCAGCAAACTCGCCCAGCTCCTTGGTGCGCAGTGCAGAGCTCAGTTCCCCAATGTGTCTGGAGGTCCTCAGCTGCACTAAACCCCAGCCGCCCACAGTGGTGACTCACGCAAGACCACATTATTGACCCTCCTCCCTTGCTATTAGCACAACCCCCGCCCGCTTCCTGGGCTTCCTGGAACCTAAGTCCTCACCTCGTGGTCTGATTTTGGAGAAACCCACACTAAGATAGTAATTAATCTTCAGTTTCTTCATCTGTCAAATGGGGATAAAAATGCCTTTCTAAATAAATTTTGTAAGAAATAGATAAGATAATGGATATAAAGAACCTCTCAAGGTTCTGACATAGTAAGTGCTTCATAAATATTAGCTATTCTTTTTTTTTTTTTTTTTTGCGGTACCGGGGATTGAACGCAGGGGCGTTCTACCTCCGTGCTACACCCCTGGCCCTATTTTTTATCCTTTATTTTGAAACTGGGTCTCACGAAGTTGCGGAGGGCCTCACTAAGTAACTGAGGCTGGCCGCAAACCCAGATCCTCTAGTCTCTGCCTCCCAAGTACTAGGATTACAAGCGTGCGCCACCACGCCCGGCAAATATTAGCTATTCAATGAATGTTTGGTGTCCTTTCATTTTGGGCTGTCTGATAGAGTAGGAACTGATGACAATTTTTGAGTACAGGCATGCTTTGAGGAGATGATTGTGACCTTCCTTAAAGCACCCTGGCCTTCTTTGTTGGACCCTGGTCTTCAATGTAGGACCCTGGCCTTCTTTGTAGATGCCTGGCTTTTGTTTTAAGATGGAATGGTAAGGCTCTCTAGTGCTTCCAATATCCATTCCCCACTTGTTCCAAGTTCAAGAAAAGGTTACATGTTTCTGCCTTGTGACTGGTTCTGGCCAATACCCGTGAGTGGAAGTTAGTGTGTCATTTCTGGGACAGAACATTTGTCAGTGTGATATTCTACTGCATCTACCTCTCCCCTGCATCAGGAACTGACAAGATTCTAAGTCATGGAGCTTGGGTGACAGAGAGAAGATGCTTCAGAGTTCAGTCTTCTATAATCTATGATGTCCAAGTAGCATAAACTACAATTAATTTTTTTATTTCAGGCCACTGAGGTTTTGTGGCTGTTTGTTACTGCGGCATAACCTAGGTTACCCTGACTAATACATAATGGGTAAGAATGAGGAAAACTGATGGCAAGCTAGTTAGGAGTCCATTGAGAGCTGAAGTAAAAAGAGTTTGAAGACAGACCTGGGAACTGAAATGCAAGGGAGGGAAGTGAAAGAGTAGTTACCAAGGAAGAAGGATGCAAGTAAAAGGGGAAAGAGAAAGAAGTAGAGACAACTCCAAGGGTTCAAGTTTGGAAAACTGGAAGAAAGATGGTTCCATAGAAGACAAAGGCAAGTCAGAGGAAGGGTGGGTTTCAGAAAGATTTGTTTGGTATAAGACATGAGTTTAAAGATTTTCTACTTCATACCAGCAAATGAAGCCTTCCTGTTCCTCCACCCCACATTGGGCAGGAATTGGGGATTAAAAATGAAAGGATTCACTAAGTCTCCCTAAGGTTACTTTCATAACAGTTTGTAGGGATCCTGGACCCAGCCACAGGGCTTAGAGGTGGGGACTCGTACTTAGGGCTCCTGCCTTAGAGCACAGTGATCTTCCTACCACACATAACTGCTCCAAAATTGAAGAAATAACACACATCTGGTCTACGCAACCAGAGGAAGCGTTGCTCAACAATGCAGCTAATTTAATATTGTCTAGACAACTTAATTATGTAAGTTATAAGGGGAAAATAAAGCAACTGTTTGCCATCTTTTTCTTTTTTATGGTCTAAGCATTTTACTACATTAAATTAGCATTTAGGCTGTCCTGAGCTTCCTTATGGAACTAAAAAAAATAACACTTCTCTCTAAGAAATGATAAGAGCCCTCTATTTTCTCAATTTATGAACCAATGCCTCAGAAACTCAAAACTCCACTCTCAGACCTTAAATGTGAATTATTCAGTCAGACTATTTGATATTATGGAGTGTTATTAAATCATTTCGTTTTTCTGGGCAAAATACAATTGTGAAATGAGGGCTTTCTATTTGACCAGAAGATGAGAATAATAATATGTATAATAGATAATATCAAAGTGGAGACCCTTTCTTTTCCATCAATGTGTATTTTCCATTTTCCAGTTTTGAAACTGACCATCTTTCTTTTATAACCCCAAAGTTACAGCTATTTTACTAATTATATTGAAAGTGCTAGACGATGTCAAGAAAATTGGGTAATACAATAAAACAGCCTTACCACATATTTAAGCCCTTTTATCTTTAACGGTTTTGTAGAATCCGCAGACCATCTAACCTGTGCAGTGAATTTTCATTTATATAAAACTACATTAATAAAGATCTATAATAAGAAATTATCCTGAAAAGGCAGTTCATAATGTACCTTTCAGCTTTATAATTAGTTCTATAATCTGTAATCAGATGATTTAAATCTAATACAGTTAAATTACCAACTAAGTAATTTCTGTTTCCAACCGGAATCATTATATCTTTAGAATTTTCTGAAGCATTAATGAGTTTTAGAGAAATTATTGTATTTCTTATTCACTTTATTCCCAGAAGTTAGCACAATACCTAGCTACGGTGCTTGGCAAATAAACAATTCCTGAATGAATAAATGAATATGTAAACATGAATAAGCGATTGGCAAAAATGACACTAATTTGTCACTTCCCCCACTGAGGGCTTGAGTGAGACCCTCTTCCATGTCTCAACTCAGCACAGATCCATTTCCTCTGATTGGTTGGGTGTACATTCCAACCGAATGGTGCCTTTACCTTATCAGTTAGAAATCGGCCTGCCTCCAGATAATGTGTGATAAACACTAGTCAAAGAGATGAGAGACTTAGCATGGTTCTGCCATGACTGCTAACCCTTCTGAATTTGCTCATATATGTAAAGGAGATCTGCATTAAACCAACTGCACACCAGGCTCTCTGCAGACACATCAGAGGCATCATAGGACTTCACTTGTAAAACTCCAAAAGGTAAATGATTTATCCCTTACTTTACATATGAAAAAAAACCAACTCTGAGGCTCATGCAGATTAAGAAACATGACCAAGGTCACAAGTCTAGGAGGCAGGATTGTAAAATCGCTCTATCTGACTCCAAATCTATTATCCAGGACTACTCATATGTGTAGCAACAGTGACAACATAGACAAGAGTTTTGTGAAGTTTGAAGCATCATACAAATACAAGCTATCACATTATCACAAACTATCAATCTCCTGTATTTCCATCATTGCCCTCATAGACATCTCTTGTCTGAAGCTACGAATACCATTTAATATGTGAATTGAGTCCCTGACTTTGCCAGAACTCTGTAATGGGCCCTGGCCATGTTTGCTGTGTTCAATCCTTTCTTGGTGTGTTTATGACTGAGCTAGTTGGCACATTGGTATCATTTCACAGGAGTAGAGTCACTATCTAGGAGTGATGTCTGTTCCATAGTGCTCATAATGTGTGAAATGTAGCAAGATGGTGCTGGTGGCAAAGAACTCTTAACTCAGATACTCAGTGCAGTGATCTTGCTTTCTAATGGCAATACATCCATGAAAGGTAAGGGTGCTGGAGTTTCAGGGTGACATGGCTGAGGATTACAGAGGCTTGGTAAGTGCCTGCGATGAGCTTCCTATGTCCTTGCAGGATCTCACTCTGGGCAGGAAGTTTCCCATGATGCCAAGGAACTGGCTCCTCATCTCCCCTAGGCTGATAATCTTTGCTGATAACCTACCATTTGTGCTTGTTGGAGTGAATTGTAAAATGTAAGAGATGTGAGTGTCACCGTATTCATTTGGGTCATGTCTCCACACCTTTCTCTGGAGAGCAACTTCAGGTCTGGAGCAGCAGAAAGGAGATGTGACTAAGAAGAAGGGCGCTAGTCCAGCCTGCCTTGGTTCAAGTCCCAGCTCTGTTACTTAACCTTTTTCTGCCTCAGTCTCTTCAAGATGGTCATGGGGAATACTAGCTTCAAAAGGATGTTAAAAGGAAAAAAGTGTTATCAGACTGAAGTACTTGAAATACTTTGGCATGCAATAAAGCTATATAAATGTTTAAGGCTTTAAAAATGTTGAGTTTACTGATTACTATGATTTTTTTCTGTGTATTTCTTTACAGAATATGCTGATTTTAGGGATGGTTGGAGACTTTTTCACTGGAGAGAATTTCCTCAGCTGAAACTCCACCAAGCCAAGATTAGTTGATAATTTCATTAGGATTTGGCAGAAATTTGTATATAGCCAACTTGGAGAGATTACCTGAGTAAAAATGAGTGTGAACAGGAGGCAGGAAATTTATTTTCGACGAACCATACCAAACCCAAACAGTTTTTTAAATCACTGTGGGCAAAAGAAAGTCTCCCTTAGTTGCTTTTTGAATGAACCAAAAGCCTCCATTCCCTGATACTGACACTGATGGCTCGGGAGGGCGGGGGTGCACTCTGGGTAATCCTATGAATGGGCTCCCACCCTTCCGCCCACCTCCAGCTCCATGGAGTGCAGACTTGTCACTCCTAATATTCCTAGTTGTTGTCATTGCATGACCTTTCCTTTTGTAAACAGGTGAAATACAAGTACAAGAAAAAAGTTGTTTCTGTAAAAATTAAGGTGATTATTTGCAAATAACTCCATAAGGGCGATTCCTAAAACCAGTTGCTGCAACTCTAAAAGATGGAGACATCTAGATGCATCCTGCACTCAGATAATGAACTATGGCTGCAGTTTATGATTAAACTCCAACTGGTGGGCTCTCATTTAAAAAAAAAAAAAAAAAGGCTTTGCCCCTCCATCCAAACATTGCCAAATGCATCTCCTACAGGCATTTTAATGAAAATAAAGTGTAATAAAATCTGTGAAAATTGTCCCTTCAACTTTTTCAATTAACTCACCAATGCAAATTGGATTGGATAAGAGTTTCTATTTAATTATATGAAAATAATTACTCTTGATAACAACCGGGTCTTATTTTTTTACTGAGCTATTGTTATTACTTTAAAATATGAGCAGAATAGGGGTTCTACGATATGAATCAGGCCTATAAGGCTTTCCATGTATATTTTGGATGTAGTCATTTATTACCTATTAGCTCCATCAAATGGAGTGCTTAGTGGGTGATGTCTTGATCTTCTTGGAATTATTTACAATTAGAGTAAGACTGTCCACACCTAGACTTGCTCTAATGCCCAAAACACAGTTCAACTGTCATAACAACTCAGTCTTTGTTAGTGTTTGGGAACCAGATCAAGGTATCTGCCCTAAAACAGAGACTTTCAGGAGAAATAAGAGAATGTTAATGATATTAGTGAAGAGTGAAGAGACCATTGAGGTTGAGGGAGCAAACAAAAGAAAACAGCAGGCCTACTGGCGTGCTATCTGGGGACTCAGGACTAGTAGAGTTCCAGTACTCTAAAATAGGGGTCAGCAAACTACAGCTTGTTGGTCAAATTTGGCCCTTGTCCTTCTTTGTAAATAAAGTTTTATTAAGACACAGTCATGCACATTTATTTACATATTACCCATGGGGACTTTTGCTCTAAATGGCAGGGATGAGCAGTTATGATGGAGACCCAAAAGATAGGAATAAAAATAAATGAAATATTTACTGTAGGCCCTTTACAAAAAAAATTTTGCTAACTTTGGCTCTAAAGGATCAATGCTATTCAAGGTGGTACTCTAAGAGGTATGGCTGTAAGTGTGTTTTTTAAAAAATATTCTGGAATTCTGCCATCATGGATTCATTCCTCAAGGTTATCCCCAACAGGGAGAAGCAAGCCAAGTGATTAACTAAGCCACTGACACCGTGCTATGACATAAATTTCCCCTCAAGTTCCCCTTCACAGGGGCTTCACTTCAGAGTATGCTATAGAGATCATTCCAGAATTTTGATACTGCCCAGTGTGCTTCCCATCTATTCCTGGCACCCCTGCTTCTGTGTCTGTCAGTCCCTGTGAGGCTTATTCACTGGCGCCTCTCACAAACATGGAGTTTAGAGCTAACAAGGAGGAGCCGAGAAGGCAGCTCTGATGTGACTGGAGATTGGGAACAACCTTTCCACAGGCTGCTTGTTTCTCCAGGTATGGCACTGTCTTAGGAGCCTGGGCTGAGGACTCATTACCTCTAAATGTAGAGCCCAACACTAAATTCTACAGGAAAGAACTGGTCAATGAAAATGAAATCTACACATAAGCTCCCTACCATGGAGTCATAGAGGTGGTGGCTCTAGCAGACAGAGCAGCAGACCAGGGCTGCAGAACCTACCCACCCAGCAACATGACTTTATGCAAGCGATGTATCTTCCCTAGAACACACATGCTTAGACAGTTGCCCTTAAATTCCTTTCAAGGGAATATTCTAGGACTCTATGATGCCAGACTTAGGAGGCTGTACTGTACTACCAGTGCCTGGCACATAGCGGGCACTATATAAATGGTTAGCTATCATCATTGTTTTGTGAAGGCAAAATGCATACCTTTAAATGTAAATGTGGATTCTTCCCCATTGCAATAATCAGTGACCTACAAATAAACTGTAAACAGCGGGACATATTATTAACAATGTAGACTATCATTTTTACTGACCTTCTCAGCATGAATCTCCCCCCCCCCAGAGGTTATTGGTGGTTCTTAGATCCAAAACTCAAGTAGTTCAACTGAAGAACTGGTGATTCAATCAAAAGGGTATATTTTGTACTGTGAGGTAGATATCGTTTTTCCCCCTTGAAAATCCCAATGTAGGTTGGGACTGAAAAATGGGATTCAGGATTCAGCATTCCCAAACATCTTTTGCCTTCCTCCTATAATATACAGTAGTCTCCCCTTATCTGAGGGGGATATGTTTTAAGACCACCGGTAGAGGCCTGAAACCATAGATAGTACCAAACCCTCTCAATACTGCTTTTTCCTATATATACATACCTATAGTAAAGTTTAATTCATAAGTTAGGCACAATAAAAGATTAATAATAACTAATAATAGAACAATTAAAATAATATTCTATAACAAAACTGCCAGCATTACAATTCTTGTACTTTGGGGACATTATAAGGTAAAATGAGATTTACGTGAACACAAACATTGCAATACTGAGGTAACTGATATGATAACCTGAGATAGCTACTAAGTCATTAATGGGTGTGTAGCATATACAGCATGGAAACACTGGACAAGTGGATGATTCATGTCCTTGAAAGGATGGAGTGGAACAGCACAAGATTTCCTTACAGTGCTCAAAACAGCAAGCCCCTTAAAACTCATGAATCGATTTTTTTTCTGGAATTTTCCATGTAATATTTTTGGACTGAGATTTACCATGGGTAGCTGAAACCATGAAAAATGAAACCACAGATAAGAGAGAACTACTATATATTAACCTTTACATAGTGGAAGGGAGGGAGATAGCTGTCTATCAAAATCGTAAGAGGCATTCAGTCTTATATTTACAAATAAAATTAGTCAACTATGGGTATAACAGAGCCTTTAGTGCCAGCCATAACTTCTCAGGCCTCACCATTTCAGAGCTGGCCAGCCCACTTCCAGCTACCAGGATCGCAACTTTTTGCTTGAGGCTTTTCTCAGATGACACAGCAACTTGCTCTGCCTAAGTTTGGCAGCCTGGAAGTACTGGGGAATCAGCACCCACCCTCCCAGCAGCCCTCCCCAATGACTGACAGGATTGGTGTAAGTACCCCAGCTCCCTCACCCCTCAGGTGGGATAACTGAGTCATGTTCTAATTTTCTCACCAGAGTCTGAACTCAACCATCCACATATAACTTGCTTGATTAAAAAAAACCCTCCATTCACCCCCACCCCTGTCTCACTCCCCCATCCCCCTTGTTCGTTTTGTTTGTTATCTTCCAAACAAATTATTTTCATTTAAATCCTTAAGTTCCGTTTCTGGGGTATCCAATCTAAGGCAATGAGTGTGACCTAATAAACTCTTTTTAGTTTGATTAATAACATGTTCACCTCTACTAATCTTATAGAATATGAGGCACAAGGTGTTTATAGCCAAGAAATAAGAACAAAGGCTTAAAAACATCAAGAACATAAAAATCAGCAAAGAGCTAAACCTAATCACAGCAGTGGAAGAAAGTCCAAGCTCGCTGTGGTCTCGCTCCTTAGATGGAATTCACTGGAGTTATGAGAAGTTAGTTTGGGTTCGTGGTGACTTTTTCAACTGATGAAGAAGAATGATCTTCCCTTTATTTCACAAGTGTCCAAGACCTTTGGATCCTTAGAATTTTTCTTCCGGTTGTTTTTTTTTTTTGAGCAAGGAGAACAATGAAATAACCGTCTTACTTAGTCTGTACAGTGTATCAAGTATCGTAAATTCATATTTGGTTTATCTTCCAGAAAATCTTCAAGTCTTGTGCAATCAACCCGTTTCATTGAAGGAAGGTACAAGTCATGTGGAAGGTTAGTGTCCTGGCCCCATTTCACCTAAGTGGTAAATGATAGAATCCAGACTGAAATTCCTCTCAGCCCTTTTACAAATGTCTTGCTTAGTCTCTTCCGTAGGCCACAAAAGACACAGAGCTGCTACAGCCAGGCACAGAGGACTGAGACTGAGAAAATACAGCATATAACATGACTGTGATTACACTCTGACTAGGGTTTCCAGGGTTAGCAAAGAGAAACACTGAATTCCAGTTAAATTTGAACTTCAGGTGAACAGGGACTTTTTGGTCTAAGTATGTCCTTCCAGTATTTTGGATACACCTACAGTAAAAATTATTTGTTTGATCCAATAAATTGTATTACAAAAGTACTTGTTTATCTGAAATGTGAACTCAACAGTGCACCCCGTATTTTATCTGGAAACACTAGATATGGTGCTTAGCTTATGTTTTAGTTTAGTTGATACATTAATCAAAACTTAGCATAATATGTCACCTGAGCAATTAAAAGATTTTTTGTTTTTATTTTATGGTGGTAAGAACACGTAACATAAAAACCATCTTTTAAATAGATTTCAAAGTGTAAAATGCAATCCTGTCGACTATAAGGCACAAAGTGGTAGACGAGAGTTCCAGAACTTATTGGTAGAATTTCTATTAAGAGTCCTGGGCACAACTGCAATGACTCCTCAGCACTGCGCGCCTTGAGCATGTCGGTGCCAGCGGGTTCTCACCCAGGTGGCCAGCATATCTGTGCCCAGAGGACAAGCTCGCCCTCAAAATATCAAGGCTTCTATTACACTTGTAGTTACTCCATGAATTTATAGCAGGCATCCTTAAGCTAAATCAGACCTGATCCTCAGAGACTTCTGAATGCAAGCTAAACACAAATCAAAACCTTATGGAGATGCCTAGGGAGGAAAATAGTAGAAATAGGGCATATATTACAAAGCAGTAGTATCAAAGGTATCAATTAGGGTCCCAGCAGGAAGAAGAACTTACTTAATTAAGAAAAGATTTTAATTAAAAGACTACTTACAGAGGCGCGAGCAGCTTTAACGAACAACTAAGGAGACTGATGTGCTCAGGGACCACGCCAGTAAGATGCTGCTACTGTCCCTACGGCGGAAAGGGCAAGTGGAGAAAGTAGTGTTGCTGGAGCCAGCAGGGTTGGGAGCCTTGGAGGGCCTGGAGCTGTAGAAACAACTGCTGCTGCAAAACAGTACCAAAGCATGGGGGAATTGGGGAAGAAATACCCCAAATTCTCTCCCCTGCTCTCCTTGGATCTCCTCCTGATGCCCCCAATGATTGGCTGAACACTAAGGAGGCCAGACAGCAAAGGAGCAGAGCCATGCAGCCGGGTGTGACAGCCCCAGGGAGCAAGTGACAGGGCAGAGAGGAGCTGAAGGTCAACGTGGAGTGAGGAGCAGAGCCAAGGGGGAAAGCCTACCAGTGTGTGGTGTGCGGATGCAGAGCAGAATGCTCTTTTTTTTTTTTTTTTTGCGGTACCAGGGATTGAACCCAGGGGCGTTCTACCACCGGGCTACATCCCCGGCCCTACTTTTTATATTTTATTTTGAAACTGGGTCTCACGAAGTTGCGGAGGGCCTCACTATGTCACTGAGGCTGGCTGCGCACCAGGATCCTCCAGTCTCCGCCTCCCAAGTACTGGGATTACAAACGTGCACCACCACGTCCGGCCAGAATGCTCTTTTTTTTCCCACTAGGAATTGAATCCAGTGGCATTCTGCCTCTGAGTTACACCCCCAGCCCTTTCTATTTTTTATTTTGAAACAGAATCTCACTAAGTTGCAGAGAGTCTCACTAAGTTGCTGAGGCTGTCCTCCAACCAGCGATCCTCCTTTCTCAGCCTCCGAAGTACTGGGATTACAGGCGTGTGCCACCACGCCCAGCAGAACCTCACTCTTCCTGGGTAACAATTTGTAGTCACGTGTTTCCTTGGTGCTTAGTTCATCTTTTCCATCACTTTATCGTAAAAAATCCAAACATACAGAAAAGTGAAAGCATTTTAGAATGGACACGTATATACTCACCACCTGGATTCTATAATTAATATATCACTCTACTTGACTTATATCTATCTAACAATCGATCCCTCTCTCCATCATCTGTCGGTGAATCTTATTTTTTTATGTATTTCAAAGTAAATTTCAGACATCAGTACACTTCTTCCTAATACTTCAGCATCCAATGATTTATGTAGTTCATTTTTAATTGCTATTATAATGCAGTTTATTTTAACTTTATATATATGTAGGTGTGTACATTATAATACACTTCTTTATATATCATATATGATATATATACATATATATCTATATATCAAGAAGTCAATTGATGAATGGATCAGTCAGTTGATTGCTTTCAATCAGGCTACCCAGGGGCATTCATTTCATCAGGCTTGTTGGTCCTTAAAAAAAAAAAAAAAACAAAGAATGAAAAACCCTTTGCAAACCCCGGCATTGGCTGCTTTACTTTCCAGGGATTGCGGAATTGATCTTCGGAAGCAAGCCAGGGCCAATAAAGAGGAAAAGGGGTGGTGAGGAACTGGGGTGCTCCTTTCCTCACTACCTTGTAGTCAGACTTCATTAGGGGAGACGGACCGGCTTTACCCCTTCTCCCCCACACCACTCCCACACACGCCTCATTTTCCTTTGGTTTTGAAGACAGATGGGGGAAGAAGGGCTGTTGAACACTGGACTGTTTGAACCCCTCCCCAGCCACTGTCTCCTTAAGTCTGAGTAAATGGTACTGCCTCTGCTTCCTAACCTCTGAGGATAGGATAAGAAGCAGATGTGAGACAGCCCCACATGCTACTTCAGACTCAACCTGTTCCCTGGTTAAGTATTTCACAGCATGAACTCAATCAGCGTCTCCTTAAAACCCTGCCATTCCAACAGCCCCGGGCGGCCTGCAGGTAGGACTTAAATTACATACTGCTGCAGACTCACTCCCCAGGGCATTCCTTGCTCTAAATCACACTGCAGTGTGGGTTTTCAAATGTCTGCATAAGTTGAGCAAAAATGTTGTCACATGGAAGTGGCACCTTTTCTGTATTGCACTTGAGGAAGGAAATGAATTGGGAAGCTGGGAACAGGGCCTGATTAATCACATGATGTGAAAACATTATTAGCCCAGGCTGAGGCCGCTGTTTTCCATTCCGTGGCTGTTGGTGAGGGGCTGACCACATGCGAGACCCTCCACCAGGCAATGGAGGGGTGTGAAGTTAGCGAAGCCATAGTGCTTTTCTTGACAGTTAAGAATAGAAAACATGGGTCAGTACACCAGTAACGTAGTACAAGGTGGAATGGGAAACAACAGGGATGGCTTCTGGCTAGGAAGGAGCACAGACTCACAGGGGGCAACTGAGTCACGCTTTCAAGCGTCCTGGAATTTTCTTGAGATGATGAGAGGATCGACTTGTGGACAATATTCAGCACTAGGAAAGTGAAGAGGAGGTCTATGAAGCAGCAGATAATCGAGCTTGGCAGGAGGACAAGCTGGGTATTCAGTGAGAAGACAGGGAAGTTGGGGCCAGATTGTGACAAACCTCAGATGCCCAGCTTTAAAGTTTGGAAGGCAGTGGGGAGCCAGAAAAGGATACTAAACACAAAAGTGACAGGATTAGAACTGCATGGGGGGAAGATTACTCTGGCAGAGAATATAGTTGAATCAAATAGGGAGAGAGCAGACATCACAGAAATAGTCATCGTTTGCATTTATTCTTTTACTACCACATTAAAGAAGATAGGAACTTTTCTTAAAAAATATCCTAACTATATCCTAACTATAAAAACCTCCTTTTGTGTAAGGAGCCATACAGTTTACACATGAAAATCTATTACTACTAGGGTGGATTGATCCTTTCTTCTTGATTTTGTACAAAACCCCAAACAGATGTTGATTTGTTTATTTATTTATTTATTTATTTTGGCACTGAAGATTGAACTCAGGGGCATTCTACCTCAAAGCTACACCCCCCAACCCTTTTTATGTTTTATTTTGAAGCAGGGTCTCACTAGGTTTCTAAGAGTCTTACTAAATTGCTGAGACTGGTCTTGAACCTGCAATCCTCCTGCCTCAGCCTCCCAAGTACTGGGATTACAGACATGTGCTACCACACCTGGCTAGCTATTTTTATTAAACTTCAGTCTGACTCTGGGTCTTTCATCAATGATATGAACTTTATGGCTAGTCTAGATACCAACAGTCATCATTTGGAGGCATAAAGTCCAAGAATCTATCATATAAAATTAAGGAAATGAAAATCTTTCTGTTTGCATTTTTGTGGGTGCCTAAGCTCAATTACGCATTTGTGTTAATGTCTTCAAAATTTGAGATTATATCAAATATGGAAAAACTACCATTGCTACTACTAAACTTCATAAGTCATAATGAACCCAACTAATGTGCACTAACTTCAGAGCTTCTATTGTGTACCAATGTTTTGTCTGTGTACTTTTAATAAATCACACAAAACCCTTGTTGTAGGTATTATTGAACCTTAAGTTTCAGATGAGAAATCTAAAGAATCAAGAGATGAAGTACTGTGCCTGTCATCAGACAACAATAAATTGCTAGAATTCAAACCCAGGTTTGTCCAAATGGAGTCTTGTTACAATTCCTCCAAGCTGAAAGGATGCATGTTTTCTGTATAGGTTATGATTAAAACCTATCGATTGTTTTAAAATAGCTATCAAATGAATGCTTCTTTTTTTTACCAACCTATGGTTAATTTACTTAACTATACCAATTAGAAACTCGCTGAACAGCAAAGAGAAATGAACGGGAAGCCTTGAGACTTGAATGATAAGCCGTGAAATGTGCCACATTGAAGGTCTAGCAAATATCATTGGCTACCAAAGGAGATGGCTGAAGAATGGGGGTATGAAAGCTTCCAAGCCAGGCTGAGTCCTCCAGGTGGTCCCTGAAACCCCAAAGAACTTTTCTAAAGGAGACAACTGGGAGGATGCAGGGCAAATCCTCCAGCTGTTACAGTTGCTTCTCAGTTGGAAACAGCCTCTTAGTCATCAAGTATTTTGCAAAACCAGCACTTTCCCTGCACACCAGCCAGGAGCATGATTGAAAACAGTCCTGGACCATTGTCTACAGTGCCCCATGACATACATGAGCCTCTCCATGTGAAGGCTGGATAAGGAGGATGTCTCATTAGCAAGGTGCCTCCTAGCTGCAGAGCTGGATCAGGGACGCTGCAATGAGCTTATCAGCTCATCCATTCACTGTAGAAACATCTCTAGGTTGATGGGAAGCAGAAGGGCTAGGGGCTAGTCAACTTAGGTTCATGTCTCAGCTATGCCTGTTTCCTTTTTGCTGTTTCATCTGTCCTAACTTCATAGTGGGGGTAAGAATTACAAAGATCAAATGAGATCAACCAAATATATCAGTTTATTTTTGCTAGGATGAGTCCACACCACCTTAATTCCTCATCAGAGCAAACTGTGGTGTCTGAAAAATGATTTTTATATTTTAAGAGATATCTCTCGTTTAAATTATTCTACCATGAATAGTTATTTTGTTGTGGAACACAAAATAGAAGGAGCTTCTAGAAAATTGGATTAGTTGATGTGCTTTAGAGATTCACTCTACTATTTAATCCACTGGGTACTTGTGTTAATTTTTAAAGGTAGGAAATATATAGCAACCTACAGCATATATTCACTTAACCACATAAATATTTTTGGACCCTACTGCCAACTGACCTAAAGTAAGTAATCTGACGGTTTAGTTTTCAGGTTCTTTTGATAAGATATGGTGGTCTCCAACAATGAAAGCTATATAGCAACTGCTGTGGTTTGGATATGGTCTGAATGTGTTCCTTAAGCACCCGGGTATTGAAATTTAATCCCCGTTGTGAAGTATACAGAAAGCAGAAACTTAATCTGACTATGGTGTTTAGAAGAGAGGTCTTTGGTAGGTGATTAGGATTAGATAAGGTCATCGGTGTAGAGCCCCCATGATTGAATACTGGTGGCTTTATAAAAAGAGGAAGGGAAACAGGATAAACACAAACACACACACACACACACACACACACACACACACACACACACACACACATGTACATGCTCCCTCTCTCTGACTGTGTGATGTCCTGTACTGCCTTGGGACTCTGTCATCATAGCCATCAGCAGGTTCATCCCCATAACCTTGAACTCAAACTGTGAGCCAAAATAAAATTCTTTTCTTTATAAGTACCCAGCCTCAAGTATTTTGTTACAGTAACAGAAAATAGGCTAATATAGTAATGATTTGCTTTTCAACCAGATTGTATACCACAATGAAAGCAAATGCCAAGCCAAATTCTGCCACACATACAAATATCCACAAATGACAAAAATTATCATAGGACCTGCGCTTGCAAATTTAGTAACATCTCTTCTTTGCCCTTTTAACATCTTTTCCTTTGCCCTCAGTAGTACCTCAGAGACAACTCACCATACCCAGTTTATTTCCTTCCTGTGCACACAGCACACACTCATTCCCCAGAATCCTTAGCATTAACATGGGGCCATGTGACGGTGCTCTGATCTGACACATAAAATCTGTCACATGAACCTTCTTTCTCTTGACCTTCCACCTCGGAAGTTCATTTTGAAGATGGTGGCATTATAAGATGGAGTTCTTAAAGCTGGAATGACCCAGGTCTTCACCATTTAGAGAACAACAACCTAGTCCAAGAAGCAGAAATTGCTACTTTGGACTTAGGATAAGTGAAAAATAAGTTTTGCATAAAGCCACCAAAATCTGGGGTTGTTTATTACAACAGGCAGCGTTAATTAACCTGACTAATACAAGTGCCTGCTTAGATGTAGTAAGGCAGATACATCAATAGAATCAATATTCTAATGGCAGCATCAGCAAACCATGGGGTGGGGGTGGCAGGTGCAGGCAAAAGAGTCTACTGTGTTACATGAGGGAGACAGGGCACTGGGCTTGCTGGATTCTCCCTCTGACCATGCAAAACTAGAGGCACATATACCATCATCTTAGTTCATCACATATTTCACCAGTGATAATATATATAACATAATTCATACTAATTAACAAACTCTCCAGTGTGAATTTTTTATAACATTATTCAAAGTCTTTTTGCAGTCACCTTTGAGAGTGGATTGCATAGTAAAGATCTTCAAATGGTAACTAAGCAGCCCCAGAGAGTGGATTCCCACCTAGGGTAGAGGTGAAGTTCCACAGATTTAACCAGTGGTATGGCACAGTCACCAAGAGATTAAAATAGATGTAAACTCTTATGCCAGAGGGATGTCTTCTAGCTGGATTACTTCAAGCATTAACTAAGCTTCCCCAGGGTGGAGATTAGAGCAATTCACACAGCCACTGTTTATACTGAAGTATTTAAAAAATAAATCACAGACAATATAACAGGCATCTAATTCACAGCCGTCACCCATTTTATTTATTTCTCTGCTCACTCTAAGAATTACAAGCAAAGGATCATGGGACCTATTCCTATGTGTAAGCTTAGATCAATAAAATTAGCCATCTGCCCAAGGAAGGCTTTAAATGCAGGTTATATTTAAGTATTATGTTCCCAACTGCCCAGATGTTACAGAAAAGCGCCTGCTGATACGACTTCTTTTGCACGATGTAAACTGCTAAATGGCTAATATAAACGTATTACAACAAGAAAAATAAATAGCATTAGCATTGCATTAAATCTGATTCGGGATTTTTGGGTGCCCCGTCAGCAAACACAAGTGTTAAAATTTAAATTGCTCAGGATTTGCAGAGTCAGACAAAGAATGAAACGTCAAGTGTCCTTAGAGGAATCGAAAAAGAAGAGATTTGGAAATAAAATGAAAGCATCAGAAAGTACGTCCATGTTTGCCCTGGTTGGTTACAGTAGTAACAATTACTATGATTATTGTTAGATAATGCAGGCTGAGTATCCTTTATCTGAAACACTCATGACCAGAAGTAGTTCAGATTTGGGATTATTTTAGATTTTAGAATATTTGCATATACATCATGAAATATCCTGGGAATGGGACCCAAGTTTGAACATGAAATTTATGTATGCTTCATATATACTTTATAAACATTGTCTAAAAGTAATTTATGCAGTGTCTTTAATAATTTTGTGCATGAGACAGAGTTTCACACATGAGGTGAGGTGTGAAATTTTCTACTGTGGCAAAATGTCAGTGCTCACAAGGCTCTGGATTTTGGAGAATTCGGGTTTCAGATTTTCAGTTTGGGGGTGCTTGTCCTATAACATCTTATCCTTAGGTGGCACTTGGGCTCTTTCAGAGCACTGGTCTGCTTTATCCTTTGGATCTTACAATAAGTGGGTGGGTTATCTGGGGAACGTGGGGGCTTCTGATAGCTGAGGAAATGGAAGAATCCTTAGTAGGAGGTGGACTGGTCTATCTTTCTAGGTCACTGGTAGTGGCTCATGAATTACTCCATCTACTGGTCAATGAGCAAGATCTGGACCAGTTCTTGACTCTCCAGCTTCATGCTGACTTCCACTGATCCCAGTCACAAGTCAGTCTGGATAACTTTCTTGCAGGAACAGCTGCCCCCCACCACACACACATTCTATAAAACTTTGTCAGAGACAAGGACCAGGCAAAAATTGTCCATCACTCTGTGGGTTACTGTTTTGCAAAGGTGATCCATTCAAGGGAAGCCACACGCTGGGCAGCTTCATTTCCCAAACTAAAAATCAAGGCATGTAGTTGGCCAGAGAGTCTTTCTG
>PVJS01024525.1:0-28612 GCA_004027185.1 Glis glis
GGTGTAACTCAGAGGTAGAATGCCCCTGGGTTCAATCCCCAGTACCAAAAAAAAAAAAAGATTTTTTTTTCCAGGTGTGGTGGCACATGCTTGTAATCCCAGTACTTGGGAGGCTGAGACAGGAGGATCGCAGGTTTGAGGACAGCTTCAGCAAGTAGTGAGACTCTGATCAACCTAGAGAGACCCTATTTCAAAATAAAAATAAAATAGGGCTGGGGGTGTAGCTCAGAGGTAGAATGCCCCTGGGCTCAATCTCCAGTACCAACAAAAAAAAAAAAAGGATTTTTTTTTTAGCCCAGGCATGGTGGCACATGCTTGTAATCCCAGTACTTGGGAGGCTGAGACAGTAGGATTGCAGGTTCACAGCCAGTCTCAGCAACTTAGTAAGGCCCTCCACAACTTAGTAAGAGCCTGTTTCAAAATAAAAAAAACAAAAAATAGGGCTTGAGGTGTAGCTCAGAGGTAGAATGCTCCTGAGTTTCTATCCCCAGCACCCTCCAAAAATTTTTTTAATCCCTGTACTTGAGAGGCTGAGACAGGAGGATTGCAGGTTCGAGGTCAGTCTGAGCAACTTATTGAGACCCTGTCTCAAAAAAAAAAAAAAAAAAAAAAGCTAGGAGTGGTGGCACACACCTGTAATCCCAGTACTTGGGAGGCTGAGACAGGAGGATCACGGGTTCAAGGACAGCCTCAGCAAGCAGTAGTGAGATTTTCATCAACCTAACAAGACCCTGTTTCAAAATGAAAATAAAAAATAGGGCTAGGGGTTTAGCTCGGAGGTAGAATGCCCCTGGGTTCAATCTCCAGTACCAAAAAACAAAAAATAAAATAAAAAGGGCTGGGGTCCAGGCGTGGTCCCACACACCTATAATCTCAGTAGTTGGGAGGCTGAGACAGGAGGATCAGATAGAAGGTTCAAGGCCAGCCTCAGCAATTTAGCAAGACCCTCAGCAACTTAGTGAGACCCTGTCTAAAAAATAAAAAGGAGCCGGGCGTGGTGGCGCATGTTTGTAATCCCAGTACTTGGGAGGCTGACACCGGAGGATCTGGGTTCGCAGCCAGCCTCAGCTACTTAGTGAGGCCCTCTGCAACTTCATGAGACCTGGTTTCAAAATAAAGTATAAAAAATAGGGCCAGGGGTGTAGCTCGGAGGTAGAACGCCCCTGGGTTCCATCCCTAGTACCGCAAAAAATAAATAAATAAATAAATAAAAAATAAAAATAAAAAGGTCTGGGGGTATAGCTTGGAGGTAGAATGCCCTTGAATTCAATTCCCAGTAGCAAAAAAAACCAAAAAACAAAAAGGTAGGAGGGGGCTAGGGTTCAATCCTCAGTACCACACATACAAAAGGCTAGACTGAAGGAAGGACTTCTTAACCCAAGGAGTGCTAGGAGCAGAAATGAGTGACGGGGAAGGGAAGGAGGCCCTGTGGAAAGGAGCCAGAGCAGGCCTCTCCTCCTCGAGCCTAGACAGGGTCAGGCCTGCCCAGAAGCCAGAAGCCAAGCAGTAGACGAGGTTGGGGTGGGAGGCCTCCATGGGGCTAAACCAGATGATGGAAGACATAAGCTCCAGGAGAGAGGTACTGAGCAGGTTTCTGAACACGGAGCTCAGTCTGGATTCCTGGAAAAGACTGTGTCAGCCCTGCCAGGCCGGGGAGGCAGCCAGGCGGTGTGTGTGCACAGCCTCGTGGAGAATGAGTTGTCCGGGGCCATAAACCCTTATCTCCCTTCACCTCCAGAGAGCCAGGATAGCTATCTCTGGGTTCCAGGAGCGCAAGCTGAGTCAGGGCTGGGGGCTGTGGGAACTGTGGGCCCTGCAGCACACATGACTCATTCCACAATGTGCGTTCCATCCAGAAAAGAAATGGGAACAAAGGGGATCTCTTTGGCAGAGGTGGAGACGGAAAGATGGATCGGAATGATTGCTCCTCACAAAGGCTAAGGGCCTCAGATTCCTACCAGCCAGCCCCAAACCAGAAATGTTCCCTCCCAGGTAAGTTAGGCACAGGATACTCGGCAACACGTCACCTCAATTATCTCTTTGTCACTGTGCTGTAGGGTTTATGCATAGTTCTTACTGGGACCTAATGGTTTCTCTCCCTTCCACCATTATACACCTCTCTAGCTTAAAAGCTGCAATTAAATGGGTCTCTAACTTCAGAAGATAAGAGCAAGAACCAAGCCAGGCAACACGCTTGTAATCCCAATACTTGGGAGGCTGAGACCGGAGGATCCGGAGGATCAGGGTTTGAGGCCAGCCTCAGCTACTTAGTGAAGCCCTCCTCAACTAAGTGAGACCCTGTTTCAAAATAAAGAACAAAAATAGGGCTGGGGGTGTAACTCAGGGAGAATGCCCCTGGGTTCAATCCCCAATACCACACACACAAAAAAAAGACACGGCCAGCCTTAGCTACTTAGTGAGGCCCTCTGCAACTTAGTAAGACCCTGTTTCAAAATAAAGAATAAAAATTAGGACTGGGGGTGTAGCTCAGAGGTAGAATGCCCCTGGGTTCAATCCCCAGTGCCAAAAAAAAAAAAAAAGAAAAGAAAAAAGCAAGAGCCAGAAAACAAAGGAAAGGTCCTAGTTCCAGTGCTGTCCTCCTGGCCCCTCCACCCCACCTCTTTACTGAGCTGGGCAGTGGGTGGAGAGGAAGGAGAAAAAGCAGGCTCTGTTCTCTGTGCTCTGTGTTCCTGAGAAATTCCCCACCCCTCTGCCAAGCTCCCTGCTCCAGCTCACAGGCTGGTGAGCTCTGCCTTGGAGGCATGCTGGTGTGAAGCAGCCCCTCTGCAGGGGGCAGGGGGTGACATCACTCCCAGACACGTACACACTCTCCCTCTGCCCAATACGGACATGCCCCTGTTCTCCTCCTCCTCCCCCACAAGCTCCAAGATGTCTTCTGCCTCTGCCAGCCAGACTGATCTACAAATGCTTCTTTGATCCTGCCACTCCCCAGCTCCAAGCTTCCTGTACTTTCTGAATAAAGGTCAACTTTCTCCTCTGTCTCTGAGGCTGTCTTCCCCACCTGGCACTAGCTGCCCTCCCCAGCCCTCCCCCAGGGCTGTGTTCTGCCCTCCTGCAGCACCTCCCTGTCACCTGCACCTGCTGAAACCTTAGCCTTCCTGCAGGCCCTGGCTCCAGCGCACCCCATTCATTCCACAAACATTTACTGAATGAAACACACACAGCAGGCACCTCCCCCAAGAAGCCAGCCCCAAGTCACCTCTTTGGGAAGTGGCCGCTCCCACAGAGACCCCAAGAACCAGCCTTTGTCGCACCCAGGGCTGGGTTACCCTTGCTTGTGAGCATGCCTGAGCTCCCCTCCCAGACTGTAAACCTGATCCATACATTGAACATAGACTGTTAAAGAGGCCTTCGTCTATTTGATCCTCGCAATGACCTTGGGAGTTCAGTATCATTATCCTTACTTACAGATAAGGAACCCAAAGTTCAGAGAAGTAACTTGTGCAGCAAGTGGCAATCAGGGCTCAAAGCAGGCTCCTGGATCCTATGATCAAGGCCCTCACACCCGCACTAAGGCGCCTTCCTCAAAGGCAACACCATGGCTTACAGTATTCCTGCTTCCCTCAGCATCCAGTACAGGAACTTCTTTGATTCACTGAGTGAATGAATGAATGAGTGAATGAGTGAATGAAAAATGATTCTGTGCTTCAATTCTATCCAGATGAAACCTCTTTTCTACTCAGATCCCTGTCTCCTCACCCAGCATTAGTTATCTCCTATCTTATTCTCTCCCTCCTTCTGGACGCCAAGGATGCAGAAGATAAAAGGCTGGTGGCGTACACTTGTAATCCCAGTACTTGGGAGGCTGAGACAGGAGGATCGAAGGTTCGCGGCCAGCCTCAGCTACTTAGTGAGGCCCTCTGCAACTTCGTGAGACCCTGTTTCAAAATAAAGAATAAAAAAAATAGGGCTGGGGGTGTGGCTCGGAGGTAGAATGCCCCTGGGTTCAATCCCCAGTACCAAAAACAAACAAAAAAAAAAAACTGTCCTCTGGATCCCAGGGATTATAGCTAGGCCTCAGGAAACTGAACTGGAAGGCTCCTCCTCCATCCACCACCCAGGTGGACAGCTTGGGTAGTCCCAGTCCCTCTCTCCAACCCTCCCCAACTCAGCAGGATGTGGGTAGGGCAGGAGGGAGTAGCAGGGAAAGGGAGAGCAGGAGCGAGTAGGAAAGGGCTGAAATTCAGTGACTCACCATCCTCGGGCCTCCCCTGGGGGCAGGGGGGTGCTGGACACTTGAAATTCCAGCCCATCCCTGGGGAGACAGTTGGGTGTCAGTATGCTTGGAAGGAGGAGGAAGAGTTCTGTTTATCCCAAACTAAACTGTAGCCATGGCAACGGAGGCCAGTGCCATTAGGGCTAGGAGCAAAGGTCCTGGCAGGGGTGGAGCCGGGACAGCCCGATCCTGAGGGCCTGGCTGCCAGCCTGCCACCTGGGCCAGCTGCCCAGACCATGCCAGCCAGGCCTGCTCCGACCCAGCACCCCCTTGTGGGCAGAACTGGACCTGAGAGTGGGGAAGGGCCGTCCCAAGGAAGAAGCTATCCATTTTACAGACAGGAGCGTTCTCATCCCCTCCCAGCCTCTTCTCAACTGAGGCCAGAGACAGACAGACAGACTTTGTGCTGAAGGAAAGAAAGAATGGGGAACTGAGCCGGCTCCTGGGAAGGGAGTAGAGTGAGGTGTCAGTCAGGAAAGCCTTCCTGGAGGAAGGTGTCCCAGAGCAGAAGAGGGGTCTCCTCGGCTGGTGTAAAAGCCCAGAACAACGGGGTGGAGGCACAGATGACCCCTTGCTCCCTCCCCTCCCCTGAACCCTCGGTGCCTGCAAGGACCCAGTTGGTTGCTGCTACCACCTCCTTTACAGCGCCCACCTCTTACGGTGTATCTACAGCCAACCTTGCCTCCTTGGGGCGGAGGTGACACTCCCTGCCTGGGCCCAGGCCTCTACCCGTGCTCTGATGTACCCAGAGCCTGGCCCATCAACGGCTTCTCTCGTCGGCTCCTCTCATCCCATCCCAGGCTGGACTTTTTCCTGCTCTCTGTAGCCATGTTCAAGCCACTTCTTCCTTAAAAGGAAGGGAGAGAGGAAGAGGGGGAAAGGTAGGGAATCAACCTTGCCCTGTGCCTTCCACTCACCACAGCTCTCTTTTCTGTGCCTCTGCAGCCAAGCTCCCCAGAAGAAGAGACCTTACTCATTTCTCGTTTCTCCTACCCATGCGCACCCAGCCACCATCCTTGGAAATGACTACACCCACCAAAATAAATAATAGCCAAATGTGGTGGGTTGTGGCCAAGCCTTCTCTTCCCTCCAATAGACACTTCTGCCTACTCCCTCTTTCTCAAAAAACTATTTTCTTGGCCTCCTGACACCTCCTTCTTCATTTATTACTATTCAGTCATTCCTTCCTAATCTTCTTCACTGAATCCTCTTTATGCACCCAACACTTATATCCATAGTCCTTAATCTTTTTTTTTTTTTTTTTTTTTGCGGTACCGGGGATTGAACCCAGGGGCGTTCTACCTCCGCGCTACACCCCAGGCCCTATTTTTTATACTTTATTTTGAAACTGGGTCTCACGAAGTTGCGGAGGCCTCACTAAGTAGAGAGAGAGAGAGACAGGGAGAGAGAGACAGGGAGAGAGAGAAAGAGCTGAGGTTGGCCGCGAACCCGGATCCTCCGGTCTCCGCCTCCCAAAGTACTGGGATTACAAGCGTGCGCCACCACGCCCAGCCCCATAGTTCTTAATCTTATGGGTGGATCATCCACCCCTTTGAGACTCTAATGCACAATCTCAATCTCCTGTACAACTCAAGAGGCACCTGTGGCCTGGAATGGTGGCACACACCTGTAATCCCAGTACTTGGGAGGCTGAGACAGGAGGATTGCAGGTTTGAGGACAACCTCATCAAGTAGTGAGACTCTCAGCAACCTAGTGAGACCCTATTTTAAAACAAAAAATAAAGCCGGGCGTGGTGGCGCACACTTGCAATCCCAGTATTTGGGAGGCTGAGACAGGAGGACCACAGGTTCGCGGCCAGCCTCAGCTACTTAGTGAGGTCCTCCACAACTTAGTGAGACCCTGTTTCAAAATAAAAAATAGGGCTGGGGGTGTAGCTCAGAGGTAGAACGCCCCTGGTTCAATCCCCAGTGCCACACACACACCAAGAAAGAGGCACATGAGCTTGGGAAACCCATCTACAGGGACCAAATTAGAAGCATCAGCCTTGAATGTTGGGGTCTGTCTCCACTGCTCTCTTCTAGGCAAGCCCATCCACTCTCAGGGGCGATGGCTTTCAGACTGACATCTGCAGACTTTCATGTGAGCCGAAGATCCATTGCCACTGGATGTCGCAACCAAACCTCAAACTCATATGAGCTCCAACTTGAAGTCATTATCTAACGCCATGTTCCAGGTCTCACACTTCCTCATAGTCCCTGTCTCAGAGACATCACATCGCCTCCAAAGCAAGAAGCCTGCAGTCACCGGAAGTCCTGGGGATGGTACTAGAACCTGCCTCGCCACGTTGTTATGAAGTTAAATAAAATGATACAGGTAAAGCACACAGTCGTCCCCGGAACATCATGGTGCTCAATACGTTCTAACTACCATTGATGTTCTAGTGTTGCTTCCTCTTTCCCCTCACATCTGTGAGACACCATGTTCTGCCAATTCCAGCTTCCACATTTCCCTCGAAATGGGGAAATTGGAATTAGTTCCCTCTTAGTTTATCAGTGCCTAAGTAACCTCTGCTCTTAATTCTTCGAATCTTTCTAAGACAGCCAGCCACAATGGTCTTGCCAAAATGCAATTCTGATCCTGATACTTCTTTACTTCAAGCCTCAGTGTCCCTCCAGATCTTGAAACAGTGGTCCTCAGTCTTTGGTGCATTACAGGTCTTAGTATACATAGAAGCCCATACCCACCCCAGAGAGTATTATTCTGCAGGTGTGGGAGCCACCTGGGCACCTGTATTCATAACACATTCCCCAGAACATCTGGTATAAAACAAAGCTGAGCCAGGTGTGGTGGCGCACGCTTGTAATCCCAGTACTTGGGAGGCTGAGACAGGAGGATCACAGGTTCGCGGCCAGCCTCAGCCATTTCTGGGTATTTTATCCAAATAAAAGCATATATCCACACAAAGAACATCTTTATTCTTAATGAGTAAAAACTGGGAACGAGGCCGGGCGTGGTGGCGCACGCTTGTAATCCCAGTACTTTGGGAGGTGGAGACCGGAGGATCTGGGTTCGCGGCCAACCTCAGCGCGCATGCGCGCGTGATCTCTCTCTCTCTCTCTCTCTCTCTCTCTCTTTCTCTCTCTCTCTCTCTCTCTCTGGTGAGGCCCTCCGCAACTTCATGAGACCGGGTTTCAAAAATAAAGCATAAAAAAATAGGGCCGGGGCGTAGCGCGGAGGTAGAACGCCCCTGCGTTCAATCCCTGGTACTGCAAACAAACAAACAAACAAACAAAAAAAAAACTGGGAATGACACAATTATCTATCTACTGGTAAATGGATAAATAAACTATGGTTACTCTACATAATGGAACATTAGATCACAATTCAAGTGTGTGTGTGTGTGTGTGTGTGTGTGTGTGTGTGTGTGTGTTTCTCACTGGGGTCAGAACCCAGGGGCATTCTATCTGAGCTACACCCCCAGCCCTATTTTATTTTTATTTTGAAACAGAGTCTCCATAAGTTGTAAAGGGCCTCACTAAATTGCTGAGGTGGACCTTGAACCTGTGATCCTCTTGTCTCACCCTCCCAAGTACTGGGATTACAAGCATGTCCCACCACACTCGGCAAGGTCACAACTTTTAAAAGGGAGGCCAGGCACGGTGACCTGTAATCCTAGCGACTCCAGAGGCTGAGGCAAGAGGATCACAAGTTTGAGGCCAGCCTGGGCTACTTAACAAGACCCTATCTTGAAATTTTAAGAAAAGGGCTGGGAATGTAGCTCAGTGGAAGAGTGCCCTGGTTTTGATTCCCAGCACCACAAAATAAATTAGATAGATAGATAATAGATAGATAGATAATAGATAGATGATTGATAGATAGATAGATAGATAGATAGATAGAGAGGGGTACTACCGATCCATGCATTGTGCTAAGCAAAGGGAGCCAGGGACAAGAAGCTACATACTGAATGTTCCAATTTGTAAGGAAAAACTATAGGGATGGAGAACAGACCAGTGCTGGGCAAAGCTGGAGGCAGAGGGTGAGAGAGAGGGACTCTGAAGGAATGCAATTAAACATTTTAAGGTGATGAAAATGTTCCGTGTTTTGATTATGGTGGCAGTTCCACAACCATTTTCATTTGTCAAAACCCTCAGCCTCCCAAGTAGCTAGAACTACAGGCCAGCACTGCTGCACCTGACTTGCTTTGTTTTCTATACAGCTACTGGTGAAAGTCAGTTCAACCCCAGTGCTGTTCTCCTCCTTCTCCACTAAGGTCTTCTGGTTGTCTTCCCCTCCCACCTGTCCCCAAGGAGCAGCTACTTCTGCAATGTTTGAAGGCCAGACTCTTGCCCTCTCACCTCCCTGATACAAAGTGTTTCTTATGTGGTTGGTCTCATCATAAAGCCATGCGGCATAACCTCCATTGGGGTCTCAAAATCATCCAGGCATCCTTATATGTATTGTGGTGGACCGTGTAGCTCGTCACATGCGCCCCAGTCTCCTGCGTCTGTCCCACTCTTCCGACTGGAGGAGAGGCAGGAGCATGTAAAGGAGACGTGTCAAATCCCAGTTCTGCCACCTACTAGCACTATCACTTTTCAGGTTTCAGCTTAAATGTCACTTCCCCAAGACTCTTGGGCTAGATTAGTGATTACTCCTACCAGCTCCCATTGTTCCCTGGACTGGCCGTAGCACACCGGACACACCATCTTGTCATTGCTTGTGTAATTGCTGATCAACCTTACCAACTGTACCAGCCTAGCTAGGGAAACCCTTCCACCCCCTGCCACCTACAACAGGGTCTTCCTCTTCCCTCCTTTCCTTCTTGACAAACTTCTTGAGGGACAAATGCACACTCTGCCCCCCACAGCACTCACCACCTCCCCCTCAGGCCTCTGTGCCCTGCTCCGGGCTCCATCCCTCTGCTGCAAGTGTTCTGCTAGTTCTCCTTCTCCTTCATCCTCTGTGCATCAGACGCTGCGGACCGGACCACTCATCCGTAAAAGTCACAAATCTTGGCTTTCCTGACACCCTGCTCTCCTGGTCGCTTTCTGAGAGCTGAGCAGGGTCTGGGCCCCCTCTTGCTTCAAGTCTCCTGGTGTGGCCTCACCACTTTTGTTCTCTGATCCTTGTTCTTCCCACCCACACCTAGGTTCCACTCAGATTCTCTCAGTGGGTGGCTCCAGGGGGGATCCCTGCATGTGGCTATGCAGGTGTTCAGTGTGACAGGATACCTGGCCAAGGGGATAACAACATGGAGGCTGCCTCTTTCCAATTCCTACAAAGGTCCCCTGGCTGGCTGTACCTGCTGCCAGACATGCTCCAGCTCCTAAGCTCCAGTTGTGCTGTCCCAGCTGCTCACAGGACAGCCCTAGACACAGCTGACAGATCTACCCAATCTAAAACAGAGAGAGAGGCTGGGCATGGTGGCCCACACCTGCAATCCCAGTACTTGGGAGGCTGAGACAGGAGGATATAGGTTCAAGGCTATCCTCAGCAATTTAGGGAGACTCTGTTTCAAAATAAAAAAAAGGGCTGGGCGTGGTGGCACAGGCTTGTAATCCCAGTATTTGGGAGGCTGAGACAGGAGGATCGGGGTTCGCGGCCAGCCTCAGCTACTTAGAGAGGCCCTCCGCAACTTAGTGAGACCCTGTTTCAAAATAAAGAATAAAAAGTAGGGCAGAGGGTGTAGCTTGGAGGTAGAATGTCTGTGGGTTTAATCTCCAGGACCAAAAAATAAAGCAGGAAACCAAGTGTAGTGGCACATTCTTATAATCCCAGTACTTGAGAGGCTGAGACAGGAGGATTGCAGGTTTGAGACCAGCCTCAGCATCTTAGCTAGACCCTCAGCAACTTAGCAAGACTCTGTTTCAAAATAAAAAATAAAGCCGGGCGTGGTGGCACGTGCTTATAACCCCAGTACTTGGGAGGCTGAGACAGGAGGATCACAGGTTTTAGGACAACCTCAGCAACTTGGTGAGGCCCTCCACAACTTAGTGAGACCCTGTTTGAAAATAAAAGAAAAAAATAGGCTTGGGGGTGTAGCTCGGAGGTAGAACACCCCTGGGTTCAATCCCCAGTACCACAAAATAAATAAATAAATTAATTAATTAATTAAAACAAAGTAGGAAGAGACGATGACTGAGTCTTGGCTGATTTGCTGGATAATTCTGAGATCGGTTCAGGAAGAAAGAAAAGAATAGTAGTAAGCAGGGAGCAGAGGAAGGCTCCAGGGTAGTAAGGGCAAAAGGAATCAGGAGTCTGGGAAAGAGGAGCAGTACCTGGGGCAAGCCAAACCAGAGAGGAAACCAGCTGCCAAGTGCCATGTTTGTCCCTGGGTGTCACCGTTCTCTGGACAGAGTCTATGAGAGATGGCACTGGGGTACTAGAGTTGCACCTGGGGAGAGACCAGGAGCACTGGGGTCAGAAGGGGAAGAGGATATGAGAACAGGTGAGGCTATCCATCCCTCGAGGGAGGATCCTCCTGCCTCAGCCTCTAGAGTAGCTGGGACTACAGTTGTGTGCCCTTCACCCAGCTTCAGTATCTGGAGAGTCCTGGGCAGCTACGTGCTCCTGGACCCTGACTTTTCCTCTTCCTTTACCCCTGGGGAATAACCCTTTAGGTAAAAAACCAATGGAAGCAATGATATTAAAAGCATTCTTTGGGCCAGGTGTGGTGACGCACCCTTGTAATCCTAGTACTTGGGAGGCTGAGACAGGAGAATTGCAGGTTCATGGCCAGCCTCAGCTACTTAGTGAGGCCCTCTGCAACTTAGTGAGACCCTGTTTCAAAATAAAGAATAAAAAATAGGGCTGGGGGTGTAGCTCGGAGGTGGAATGCCCCTGGGTTCAATCCCCGGTACCACACACACACAAAAAAGCATTCTTTGACCCTCCCACCCCTGGGGTGAGGGCTCGCCCAAGCCCTCCAAACCTAGCCCCGACTGGGCAGGCAGCACCACAGCTTCCAAATGGGCAGGAGGGTCCCCAAAGAAATCTCTGAAGTCTTAAAATTCAGATTGAGTTCTGTACCCAAACCAACTGCACCCCGGCCCCACCCCTGCCTCCATAGCTGCATCTGAAGCTCTCTGTACCACTCTCCCTCCTGTCCAGGTGTCTCCTCGGTCTACGCAATTCTTAGTCCCCACCCCACCTCTCCTAGCACCACTGCCTAAACTATTTATAGAGCTTCCCCACAGGCCAATTCTGCCTCAGAGTCCCTTTTCCTTCGAATTCCTTCCTGTCCCTCTAGTCTAGACAGCTCCGCCCCAACTCAGAAGCCCCGAAGTTCCTCCCCCACCAAGGAGACCTCACAGGCAACCAACCCCCTCATCCTCCAACCCTCCCTACTACATGGACCCCTCGCTTTCTCTTTTTTTTTTTTCATTACTGGGGATTGAACCCAGGGGCATTCTATCTCCAAGCTACACACCCCCAGTCCTATTTTTTTATTCTTTATTTTGAAACAGGGTCTCACTAAGTTGTGGAGGGCCTAAGTAGCTGAGGCTAGCCACGAACCTGGATCCTCCAGTCTCAGCCTCCCAAGTACTGGGATTACAAGCATGCGCCACCACACCCGGCTTTATTTTTTTTTAATTTAATTTAATTTTATTTTTCAGTACTGGGAATTGAGCCCAGGGACATTCTACCTCTGAGCTACAACCCCAGCCCTATTTTTTTTATTCTTTATTTTGAAACAGGGTCTCACTAAGTTGTGGAGGGCCTCACTAAGTAGCTGAGGCTGGCCGCGAACCCGGATCCTCCAGTCTCCCTCCCAAAGTACTGGGATTACAAGCGTGAGCCACCATGCCTGGCTGCTCACTTTCTTTACTTTTTATTATAATAATTATTAGCACATTGAATTGTACAAATGAATGCAGACCCCTCACTTTTTCCAACATATTGGAATCACAATCCTTCAAGAAGAGGATGGGAATCAGCCCCTCCCTATTTCACCTTGAGACCCCCCCCACAGGTGACACCTCAGTTGCCATTCTGAACACCTCCCTCCTCGGGGCTAGGCAGGAAACTTCCAGCCTAAATGATAAAGCAGAGCTGAAGGACTCCAGACCCTCATAATCCTCCCCAATCCTCTAATCTCCCACTATCTGGTTTTCCTAGCAAGGCCAGTTCCAGTCCTTGGTGGGAGAGTGTGGAGGGGGCCGCAGGAGCAGCCCACCCTATCAGGGTCATCTCTGAGTTTACTTTGGAGTTAAACCTGCCTTGCAGGTTCCCCTCCCCCTCAGCAGGACATCGGAATGCAAAGCAGATGGGGGAGGAGAACCA
The DNA here is from genome assembly GCA_004027185.1 of Glis glis. Taxonomy (NCBI): domain Eukaryota; kingdom Metazoa; phylum Chordata; class Mammalia; order Rodentia; family Gliridae; genus Glis; species Glis glis. The sequence continues at coordinate 12,486 of PVJS01024525.1, forward strand.
TTTCTCCTCTTTTGGGACCCTCCCCTACTGAGGCTCTTCTTTACAAGTCTTTGTTCTGGAAGCTTCTCACCGGGGCCCCTGCTGCTCCACTCTCCCCCAGGACTGGCTTCACATCCACCGCTTTTCTCTTCTCCACCCTGCCTCTACTCTCCCAGCCCCAGTGCTGGGAATCTGGGGGCCAAACTCCTCCCCCACACTCCTGTCCTCACCTCCACCAGAGGCTGTCAGACTGAGTGAAAGGCCTGAACCGCAGAGGAATCTGGACGTGGTGGAAAGGGGCAGGCTGGCACTGGACACCTGAGGTCGGTATTTGCACGATGCTGCAAGAGGTCAGGAATGCAACCGTCGACATTAGGTATGAGAGATAAAGTGGGACTGGCAGGTCTCCACCCCCAGGCCCCACACCAAGCCTCCGCCAGCCCCAGTAGATCCTGAGCCTCTGGGGTGGGGCAGGGATCACAGGGGCATCTGAGAAGGGCTCAGAGAAGAATTCTGGGAGAATTTAAAGTCCCTTAGGGGGTCTTACGTGACTTAGAGCCCTCGTAACCCTTGAGCCATCTCTGAAATTAAATTCACGCCCTACCTCTGCCCTCCTGGGTGTGTTGGGGCCTTACTCCAACCCATGAATATGTGACAACTATTGCCACCCAGGGAGACAAACTAGGCAGGCTTTATTCAGTGAAAAAACTGAAGTTGAGAGTTAAGTGACTTCCCGAAGGTCACACAGCAAAGTACCCAACTTGGCTGACTGAAAGCTTAAAAACAGCAAAAGGCAGTTCATTCGGGGCACATTTAACCCATACACTTTATGGTATGATTCCACACAACACGACGATTCTGGAACCCGGTGTGAGAATGTGAGGGTGAATGCAAGAGAAATCCCTTATGTTGTCCAGAGCCTCCAGGGTCCCAGAAGCCTCCATGCAAATGCAGTGGGCCTGCCTTTGTATGCTCTTTTGCATCCCATTTGCCTCCCAGCCTTCAGCAGCCCCCCCCCCCAGTACTCAGGCAGGGCTCTCCCCATAGGAAGGTGGCAGGCCTGGGACAATCCCGAGTCAACCCCTGCCTCTGCGCTGAGCCTCCCACTTGGCTGGCCCAGGGTCTGCCCTCTGTCTGCCCCACCACCTCAGTTCAGCCTGTAGCTCGATAAGAATCAATAGGTCCACTCCAGAGCAAAGATCACAACCCAGTGTGGTGCAGAACCAGGCCCAGCCAGAAAAACGAGCTGTGGGTGCTGACCAACTTGAACCTCAGAGTGTCCCGGTTCATTTGGCGGGGGTGGTCATCCAGCTTGGGGGGAGGCTGGAGGCAAGGGAGCTTCCCTTCTCCCATTCTCCTCACCCTGGATCAAGTGGCCACCTTAAGATCCAGAGACCCAAAGAGCATTATTCAGAGGGGCAGGAAAAAAAGGAGAAAACTCCTAATAAGGAGGGAGAGGGGGACCAGCAACCCGGGTGGAGTCTCGGCGAGAGTGTTTCTGGGCTTCTGGGTATTCTTGTCTGTCTACTCAGGCCCCAAACCATGTGGGACACATTACAATGCCCAGAAAGGATTCTGGCCGGCCTCTTGTTCACCCCTGTTCTCCCTACTCCTAGGACAGGGCTTGGCACACAGTAGGTGCTCAAGAAATATTCAAATTGTAAGTGCTCTTGAAGCATCTGTTTAGCTGAGGATGCAGGTAAGGCTGAGATGTAGGTGTGCAGAAGTGGGCACGTGTTCCACCGAGGACCAAGCTCACAGAAGTGAGTTGGGGTAGGGGAGGGAGAGAAAGGGTTCAGAGACTTGAGTTTGTTTCCAAGAGCGCAAACCTATTTGGTGAGGAAATGTGTTGGTGCATATTTGAGAACAGGCATTCATTTGTGTGGTCCGTGTGAGTACGTGCCATTGGACAAGCGCAGGCGGCAGTGTTTGGTGGAATGTGAGTGTGTAAACCAGGAGATCTGAGGCGCAGGATCGAGTTTCTCTTCCTCTTCTCCAGCTCCCAACTTTTCTTCCCCAGGATTTCTGGGGCTCCAGCCCCCCCCCCAAGATCCCTTCTGCAGGTGGGGAACTTGGGTGACAGGTTGAGGACAGCTGGAGAGGCCCACAGCCCACTCTGCCACACAACCCCACGACCCCTAAATTTCCAATCTACCAGCACCTCCTCTACTTGGGGGAAGGGGTATTAGAAACGTGATTTCCTGCCCTGAAACCAGTCTCACGGCCAACACCTGTGGCCCTTTGCGTCCCAGATTAGTCACCCCTTCCTGGGAAGTGAGGGTGGCCTTGGCAGGGCCGTGCGGAGGCTGCTGGGTGCTGAGAGGTGGCGGGGGAGGGCGGTGGGGTGGGGAGGGCCGAAACCCCGCGGTCCACCGGTGGCTCTGGCTGCCGACGCGGCTCTGGTGGCGGGGGCGGGGCCAGCCGGGGAGGTCCCCACCTCCTCCCTCGGCGATATAACCTGGGCTGCAGCCCGCCACCGTCCGCGGCCTGAACCTGAGTCCTGGTGTCTCGGCGTTTTCCCTGAACAGCATGAGCTTCACCACCCGCTCCACCACCTTCTCCACCAACTACCGGTCCCTGGGCTCCGTCCGGTCGCCCAGCCACCGGGTCCGGCCGGCCAGCAGTGCCGCCAGCGTCTATGCAGGCGCCGGGGGCTCAGGTTCCCGGATCTCCATGTCCAGCTCCACTAGCTTCCGGAGCGACTGGGGGTCCGGGGGCCTGGCGGCTGGGACCACCGGAGGTCTGGCGGGAATGAGCGACATCCAGAGTGAGAAGGAGACCATGCAAGCCCTGAATGACCGCCTGGCCTCCTACCTGGACCGAGTGAGAAGCCTGGAGACTGAAAATCGGAGGCTGGAGAGCAAAATCCGAGAACATCTGGAGAAGAAAGGGCCCCAGGTCAGAGACTGGGGGCATTACTTCAAGACCATCGAGGAGCTGAGGGCTCAGGTAAGAGGGTGTGGAGGGAGGGACCCCAATCCCAGCCATGTTTGGTCATCCAGTTATCGCTTAGCTCCCCCACCCCCAGCTAGAGGAACTTTAATAGGGTGGGGTGCATTGATTTCTGCCACCCTTTCCATATCCACTTCAGCCCCTACTCCATGGAGAGAGGGTTAGAGATGTCCTGGATTTCATCTACACTCCCCCATCCCCCACACAGGAACCCCGAGGGTGGTAGCCAGGCATGGAGGGGCTCTTCTCCAGGAGATAGTGGGAGGGGTCAGGGATGAGAGCTTCGCAGAAGTGCACGGCATGGAGGGAGGTGAGAAAAAGGCCATGCAGTGGACCCAGACACTCACTTCTGGCTGAGTGGGGACAGTTGGAGGGTTAAGCGGATGTGGCTAAGGCTGAGTCATCTAGGAGTAAACAGGAGGCCTGCTTGTGGGAGGGGCCAATCCAGGGGGTGAGCAGGTGCACTGGGGGAAAAAAATGCCAGTGAAAGACCTTGTTAGTAGCTGCTCACTTCTGGGCAGGCCAGCCAGCCCAGTCTCTGCAGGAGGGACAGATGCAGGGATTGGGGAATCCAGGAAAGAAGTGTATGTGTGTGTGTGGGGCACAGGTGGAAAGGGATAGGTGCACTGGGAGAGCCGCTGGCTAGTCCCAGGACTGGGAGGGTTTCACTGAAACACGCATCTTGCATGCACTCAGCCTGTCCATCATTGACTTTCCACTCATGGAGCAACCTCTCTCCACCATCTCCCCAGATCTTTGCTACTTCTGTGGACAATGCCCGCATCGTTCTGCAGATTGACAATGCTCGCCTTGCTGCTGATGACTTTAGAGTCAAGTAAGTCTAGGGAGCTGGAGGCTGCGGGTGGAAGGCTCTCCACTTGATTCCTGACTGGTTGCCACAGTGGGCACAGGGCTCCTCGGTAGGAGGTGGCACAGATTGAGAAGGTTCTGTCTGGATCAGAAATGGAGACCCCTCTCTCTAATCACCTCCACTCTGCAGGTATGAGACGGAACTGGCCATGCGCCAGTCTGTAGAGAGTGACATCCATGGGCTCCGCAAGGTCATTGATGACACCAATATCACTCGGCTGCAGCTGGAGACGGAAATCGAGGCTCTCAAGGAGGAGCTGCTCTTCATGAAGAAGAACCATGAAGAGGCAAGCGGGGCCACTGGCCAGGCCAGGGACCCAGGGGACCGTGACAAGAAGCTGGGAGGGGGGGTAGATGGAGCAGACCACCTGCAAGCAGCCTTGTAGGGAAGTTTAGAATGGCCAGCCTGGGCTCTTTTTAATCAGCTGTTCTGATTAAAGACATAGCTAGTGGACCACACGTGTCTGGCTCACCCCAAATGCAGTGTGATGAGGTCAAGCTGGTGTGAGTGAGAGGAGATGACAAAGGGAGAAGCAGTCCACACTAGGAGCTAGGGTGGACTATGATGGAGCCGGCAGGGCTTCCTGGAAGAGGTATAAGGAGCAGGTTTGTAGACAGAGGGTAGATGGAAGATGGGGTGAAGAGAGAGAAGCCACCTGTGAGTGACAGGCTCAAGTGGCAGATAGATGGCATTCCTACCCACCTCTGGCAGAAGCCAGGACTGCGTTGCGCATAGTGCAAGCCCTGAGTCCCCTCTGGTGTCTCCTGACTGCTTCCATAGGCCTTCCTAATGAGGCGATCAGGGATGAAGTGCCTGGCTGGGCTCTGACCCTGAGCCCTCCTCACTTTGCCCGTCTCCTTTAGGAAGTCAAAGGCCTCCAAGCCCAGATTGCCAGTTCCGGGCTGACTGTGGAGGTGGATGCCCCCAAATCTCAGGACCTCAGCAAGATCATGGCGGACATCCGGGCCCAGTATGATGAGCTGGCTCAGAAGAACCGAGAGGAGCTGGACAAGTACTGGTCCCAGCAGGTGCGCAGGGGGAAAGGCTGGCTGGCAGGGTGTGAAGGGAGGAGGGCAGGGAAGGAGGAGCCTGACTTACCTGACCACGCTGCAGATCGAGGAGAGCACCACCGTGGTTACCTCGCAGTCCGCTGAGGTTGGAGCTGCCGAGATGACACTCACAGAGCTGAGACGCACCGCCCAGTCCTTGGAGATCGACCTAGACTCCATGAGAAATCTGGTAAGTACCCTCTGGTCACCTGCCCGGCTCCTCTGGACCCCAACCTCTGTCAGTGGGCCTCAGTCCCATCTCTGTGTCAGCCCAAACCTACCCCTTCCAGCATGAGGTCCCGTAGCTCAGAGAGTCATTTCTCTTTGCATTTCCCCCTACTCCTACCCTGATCCTGGCATGCAAGGGGTCTTCAAAGTTGCAGAGAATGAGCTGGGCATGGTGGCGCACACCTGTAATTCCAGTTCTTGGGAGGCTGAGACAGGAAGACTGCAGATTTGAGGACAGCCTCAGCAAGTAGGGAGACTCTCATCAACCTAGCAAGACCCTGTTTCAAAATAAAAATAGAAGCTGGGCATGGTGGCGCACGCTTGTAATCCCAGTACTTGGGAGGCTGAGACAAAGGATCGCAGGTTCACGGCCTGCCTCAGTTACTTAGTGAGTCCCTCAGCAACTTAGGGAGACCCTGTTTCAAAATAAAGAATAAAAGATAGGCTAGGGGTGTAGCTCGGAGGTAGAATGCCCCAGGTCAATTCCCAGTACCAAACAAAAATAGGGCTGGGGGTGTAACTCAGAGGTAGAATGCCCCTGGGTTCAATCCCCGGTACTATAAAATATATGTAAAAGTTGCAGAGAATGAAGGAATGAGGAGTGTGGGCCTCGGGGACTCATCCCACCCCTCCTTCCTGTGCTCCGCAGAAGGTCAGCTTAGAGAACAGTCTGAGGGATGTGGAGACCCGCTACAGCATGCAGATGGAGCAGCTCAACGGGGTCCTGCTGCACCTTGAGTCAGAGCTGGCACAGACCCGGGCAGAGGGGCAGCGCCAGGCCCAGGAATACGAGGCCCTGCTGAACATCAAGGTCAAGTTGGAGGCAGAGATCGCCACTTACCGCCGCCTGCTGGAAGATGGGGAGGACTTCAAGTGAGTGGGTCCTACCCACAGGAGCAGGGGTATTCTCCCCAGAGTCAGAGCTTTTTGAAGCCCCCAGGGGGCTGTTCAGTGGTATCCACTGACCATTGGGAGCTCCTGTGCCTTCAAGGGAGTGACAGTTCAGTATTGCCCCTAACTGTACTTGGGGTACAAATGAGGCTTGGCCTTGGGTTTCCCTTTTCTGGGGGAAGGGGTAGGGATTCTTGTCTCCCTTCCCTGTGGGGCTACTTATAACCGGGCTTGGTCTTCTGTTACAGTCTCAATGACGCTCTGGACAGCAGCAACTCCTTGCAAACCATCCATAAGACCACCACCCGCAGGATTGTGGATGGCAAACTGGTGTCAGAGACCAGTGACACCAAAGTGCTGAGGCACTGAGGCAGCAGGAGCAGGGTACTCTTGGGACAGGGAGTCAATAAAAGTTCAGAGGTCACCAGGCATCACTTTGTGTCTTCTTTGTTTTTTTCATACTTACGTGCAAATGCCCTGACCCTACAGTCCCACCTCTGACCAGGTGGAAATCCCCTCTGCGCCAGGGGTTTCAGATGGGTGGGGGAGTAGACAGAGGAGGGGTCTGTGTCTTGGAAACACCTCAGAAAAAGAAGAGGGGGCAGTAGATGTGATGGCCACCGGGTCCTGGGCAATGGGAAACCACAATAGAATCGTGGAATCTCTACCTTGAAGAGACCCCTGACTGACAGCTGATCAGTAGCAGAAATCTGAGCAGACGCCGGGCGTGGAGGCACACGCTTATAATCCCAGTACTTGGGAGGCTGAAACAGGAGGATCGCAGGTTCAAAGCCAGCCTCATCTACTCAGTGAGACCCTCTGCAACTTAGTGAGACCTGTTTCCAAATGAAAAATAAAATAGGTCTGGGGATGTAGCCCAGAGGTAGGATGCCCCTGGGTTCCAAGGTCAAAAGTGTATGCATTTGTACTCATTCTTTCAGCAAGCACTGAGTACCTTCTGCGTACCAGCCACTCTGCTCAGTACTTGGGATGCAACAAACAGAATCCCTATCCTCATGGAACTTAACATTACATTCTGGTGATGGGAGACAGATTTTTAAGAAGATAATAATCAAATTATACAGCATGTTAGGAGGTGATAAGTTACAGGCCAGATGAAGCAGGCAAGGGAGTTGGTAGTGGAGAGAGTCAGGAAAGGGCAAAGGTGATATCTATGATGACCTTACGAATCTTCAACGAAAGCATAAAACAGTTTTTACCTAAAAAATGCTGCGTGTTTGCTCTGAAACTAAAAATACAGAAGTCCTTAGTGGAGAACAGCTAAAGGCAGCACCATTTGAGCCACCTCCCTACCCACCAGAGGACAATGGGCCAGGGCAGGGTGAAAGTCATCAGCGCTGGGCCCTGGAGAAGTGGTAAATGAGGGAGCAAGGGCTGCCCTTCCTCAGCAAGGTCTGAGCTGAGTTACACGAGAGCTTAACTGGGAGCTTCAGCGAGCCAGGTCCCCTGCCCTCTGGGTTTCAGAATCCTCTACCTGCAGGAAAATATTTTACCCCTGAGCAAGGAGCTCTGATGAGATGTTCCTTGCCCTTTGCACACTTACCTTCCCTGAAGAAACATAGCAATTATTTGCTCCACTTCTTTTCCATTTTCTCCCCAACCCCACCTTGTCCCCACCCCCCACCTCCCATCTTCGCAGGGGATCTGCAGGAGACAAATTTTTGGGGAAAGATGGTTGAGCTTCACTTTCTGAGATTTGTGTTAGGGAAAGAATCAGGGTGGTTTTCTTGCCTCACCCCTCCTCACCATCTTCTAAATATGCAAGTATGACATCGAATGTAACTTCTCAAACCACACAGGTTCCCCTGAGGTTCCATAAGCCCCCCAAAGAGTTGGGCCACCCTCGCTGGAAATTGCTAATAGTTCCCAGGAAATTCAACTTTTATGGGTCTCTAAAAAGGAGAGAGAGACTGATGGCCCAGCTTCCAGAGGTGGGATGAGAAGCAGAAAGACTGGCCCCAGCAAATGTTACAGGACGCGGAGCAGCCTGAAGGTGAGACAGAAAGTCCCTGGCAGAGCCTGAGAAGTACTTGCAGGCAAGTCAAGCTGATCGGAGAAACCCAAGACGATGCACCTGATCTCATTATCCCTCCCATTAGACAATGTCTCACAGTTCCCAGGGTGCTTATGCATTTGATCCTCATTACAATCCTGTGAGGTATGCGAGGCAGTGGGTATTATTGGCTCTGGCTCAGAGAGCTGGACACTGAGGTCCACGGAGATCATGTGACCTGCCCGAGGTCACAGAGCTGGAAGTTTACAGCAGAAAACCACAAGTGCAGGTTCCCAGTCCCCAGCTCTTTCATCAGTGTGCTATAACTTAATGGCTCACTGGCTGCATATTAGGATCACCTAGTGAGCCCTACAAATAATACTGAGGCCTAGGAGCCTCATCCCCAGAGATTCTGATTCAGTTGTTCTGGGGTGAGGCCCCAGGGGGAGGACTCAGAGGAAATGTTTGAAAAGCTCCCTAGGCGATTCCAATAGGCAACCAAGGTTGAGAGCCAGACCCAAGCTGTCCCTAGGAGCAACACCATGGCATTCCTGGTCACGGCTGTGTCTGTTTTATTTTTATTTTTTGGCACTGGAGATTGAACACAGGGTCATTCTACCTCCAAGCTACACCCCCAGTCCTTTTTATTTTTTAATTAATTAATTAATTTATTTATTTATTTATTTATTGTGGTACTAAGGATTGAACCCGGAGGCATTCTACCTTCAAGCTATACCCCCAGCCCAGTTTTACTTCTTATTTGGAAACAGGGTCTCGCTAGGTTGATGAGACTTGTTGAGGCTGTCCTCGAACCTGCGATCCTCCTGTCTCAGCCTCCCAAGTACTGAGATTACAGGCATGTGCCACCACACCTGACTCAGTCCTTTTAATTGTGAACCAGGATCTCACTAAGTTGCTGAGACTGGCCTTGAACCTGCGATCCTCCTGTCTCAGCCTCCCAAGTACTGGGATTACAGGTGTGCGCCACTGCGCTTGGCTGGCTGTGCCTGTTTTAAACAACGCTTTGCTGTAAAACCCCAATGCTGCTAGGGCAATTTTCCTCACGAAGACAGGGGAAGTCAGGTGTGGTGGCTCACACCTATAATACTAGTACTTGGGAGGCTGAAAGAGGAGGATCATAGGTTCAAGGATAACCTCAGTAACTTGGTGAGACTCCAGCAACCTAGCAAAACCCTGTTTCAAAACAAAAAATAAAAAAGGGCTGGGAGTATAGCTCAGAGATAGAATGCCCCTGGGTTTAATCCCCAGCACCACAAAAAAAAAAAGAAAAAAAAAGACAGCCTGAGGGGCAGCCCATTTTGTCCCCCAAGCACCAAAGGGAAAAATTAGCTATCCCAAGGTTGTAAAGTCGTCTGTCCCATTTTGTATCTGTCTCATTTCATCCAGCCTCTGTCAAGCCCAGATGATAATTCATAAGTGAAATTAGCAGGTGTAAAACAGCGTATATCATACAGTGCCACTTGCGCAAAAATAAAAAGACAACTTAGAATTACCTATGAGACCGTTATGGAAGGGATCTGATTTGAGTGGGTTTGAAGTGGCAGGTCCTGGTAGTTCGCAAAAACAGTAACCCAATTTACTACCTGGGGCTACCTGGAATGATTGGCTTACTGATAGAAAGACTTTGGAAGAATAGTCAACTGTTGAGATAGACCATTATGGTGGGAAAGAGGAAATGAAAGGCTCTGGTGTGGTCTGGCTGCTTGGGCTGCACTGGTAAGCTTAGAGAAAGAACATGGCAAGCTGGATGTTCTAAATTCTTGGTCCAACAGGACCAAGGTGCTTCTAAGACTTCCTAAGTGAATATCACAACCAACTCCTCTGGCCATGGGCTGATTTAGCTAGAACATGACCTGTAGATTGTTACTTACAACTCAAGTTAAAATCACAACCTTGCCAAACTTCAGTGAAATCCCAAGACATTGATTGAGGTGAGGTACCCTAGGAATGAGGAGACAGGCTTTGGGATATACTTGAGGATCACTGACTAGCAGAGGAAATCCCATTCTCCTCTGGCTCATGAAGCTGGTCTGTCTTGCTTGGAGATCCTGTATTGGCTTCACCTGAGGTAGTTAATGTGCAATGGATGCCTCAGTTATAATGCCTTAACATAATGAGAAGAACAAGTACAAAATCCAGCCCTAGAGGAGAAGACTCACAAACAAAAAGAACTGCAAATGTTTTGTTAGTTCATTTGGACATATACTTGGGGACTATGTGTAAGGTTGGATGGTAAGGGTGCTAAGTTAAAGAAGAAGGACCCTAGTTTTAAATTGAGCTGAATTTAGTTATATGGACACAGAGATTCCAGACTCTATGTACTGGCCCCAGCAACTGAGAATCGTTTTATCTCATCAGCTGATTGGCGAACCTGGACTCAGTAAGGACTTGTAATCCATGAAGTTGAGATGTCAGAAATTCTATTGCATAATGTGGAGGAAGGAATCCAAAGACTTAAGGAAAGAACACTGGAGCAGATTGATCATGTAAAACCCACTCACACACCCCTAAGTAATTTCCCCAAGGGGCCCTAGAAGACATTCCCTTCACTGAGGCATTGAGAAATCTACTAGTGAAAGAAGCATAGCTTTTTTTTTTTAACATTTAATGCAAAGGTTATTTATTTAATTTTTGCTACTGGGGATTGAACCCTGGAGTATTCTACCTCCAATCTACACCCCAGCCCTTTTTTATTTTTTATTTTGAAACAGGATTTCACTAAGTTGCTAAGGCTGGCCTCGAACCTGCAATCCTCCTATCTAAGCCTCCTTAGTATTGGAATTGCAGGCGTGTACCACCACACCCAACAGGATTTTTTTTCTTTTTTTTTTTTTTGTGGTACCGGGGACTGAACCCAGGGGTATTCTACCTCTGAGCTACACCCCCAGCCCTATTTTTTAATCTTTATTTTGAAACAGGGTCTCACTAAGTTGCAGAGGGTCTCACTAAGTTGTTGAGGCTGGCCGCGAACCTGCAATCCTCCTGCCTCAGCCTCCCAAGTAGCTGGCATTACAGGCATTTTCCAACATGCCTGGTTAAATTAGTTTTTTTTCTGGTTGTTTAATGTCCTCTTGGATCTAAACAAACCAAAACAACTTTAGTTCTAAAAAGTGAAGTCCTGTCTTCAGTCATTAGTAGATAGGACCCAGTGGTCCCCTGATCTTATCCCCAGACTTAAGCCAATTCACAGAATGAGAACCCTCTAATAAGAGTGGTGGGTAGAGCTGGATGTGGTGGTGCACACCTGTAATCCCAGTACTTGGGAGGCTGAGACAGGAGAATTGCAGGTTTGAGGACAGTCTCAGCAAGTAGTGAGACTCTCATCAACTTAGCGAGACCCTGTTTCAAAATAAAATTTTAAAAATAGGGCTGAGGCTGTAGCTCAGAGGTAGAATGCCCCTGGGTTCAATCCCTAGTACCCCCCCCAAAAAAGAGGTGCGGGTAGGGGGAAATCTAGTATCTTTAAGGAAAGCCCCCACAAGTATGTACTGTAAATTTTCCTTCTATCCTTCCAAGGTATCTCCAGCCATTCGGCAGATAACTCAGAAGAGAAAATACGAGCAGAGCCACCGTATTGCACAACTGCAAGGAGCTCCACTCACGACTGTCCTCTGAGTTGTGCAATGTGGTGGCTTGTTCCAGGAGTATTGGACACTCGCTCTGAGTTAACTCCACTGCAACTATGGTCTACTAGTCAGAATGGGAGGTTATAAGAAAAGAGGGTCAGTTGATGAAGAAAGTCTGGCCCAAGTCCATCTCACAATGGTGAACCTGCTCGGTCCATTAACACATTCTAGTATTTCTTTCTTTTTTTTTTTTTTTTGCAGTACTAGGGATTGAACCCAGGGTCATTTTACCTCCAAGCTACACCCCCAGCCCTATTTTTTATTCTTTATTTTGAAGCAGGGTCTCACGAAGTTGCAGAGGGCCTCACTAAGTAGCTGAGGCTGGCCTCGAACCTGCAATCCTCCTGTCTCAGTCTCCCAAGTACTGGGATTACAAGCGTGTGCCACCACACCCGGCACATTCTAGTATTTCTAAGTGCCTGAAAGTTTAGTTGGACTAGTCATACAACAGGCAGATTCTCTAGTTTAGGTCTCTGACTCATAAAATGATGACTATTATGGTAAGAAGAGTCAAGAGGACAACACTGAAACTAACCCTCTACTCCAAAATAGTAAATAAAATCAATACCAGCCAGGCGTGGTGGCACACGCCTGTAATCCCAGTACTTGGGAGGTTTAGACGAGAGGATTGCAGGTTTGAGTCCAGCCTCAGCAACTTAGCAAGACTCTCAGTGACCCAATGAGACTGCTTCAAAACAAACAAACAAACTAAAAAGGCTGGGGGTGTAACTAAGAGGTAGAATGCCCCTGGATTCAATCCCCAGTTACACACACACACACACACACACACACACACACACACACACACACACACAATCACATGCTGCTTGGGAGAAATGAAGAGCTTACTGCCACCAACCAAGACATGAAAGATACAGGGATTATAATTCCTACCACATCCCCATTTAGCTCACCTCTTTAGCCTGAGTAAAAGATTATGTGTCTTGGAGAATGACAGTAGACTACTGTAAACACAATCAGGCCATAACTCCAATTATACCTGCTATTCTAGATGTTTCCAATTTTCAGGGACAAATCAATAGAGGCCCCAGAAACTTTTAAGGACTATCAAGATGGTGGATTATTTTTTCTGTCTATCAAAAAGCATAAATATCACCAGAAGATATTTGCTTTTTCCTGACGGGGCAGTAATACAACATCCTTGTTCTAGGATTTCATCAGCTCTCTGGCTCTCTGGCAAAGGTTAGCCTGCAGGAACCTTGATTGTCTCAGGAGCCCACAGGACAATACACTGGCAACAGTACTCTGATGACATCATGCCAACAGGCCTTAGATCTCTTGATACACATAATATGCCAGAGGGAGGAAATAAACTCCAGGAAAATTTGAAGACTTGACACTTCAAGAAGGTTCTGGAGTCCAGAGATCTGGGGTATGTTGGAACAGCTTCTTCAGAGTGGAAGATATGTTGCTTGCTGATCTTGTAGCCCCTACCACACAAGACAAGGTAAAAACAACTGCTCTATCCCATTTGCCAAGTAACCAATAAGACTGAAAACTTTGATGCTGGGGTCTGCAGCTAATCTAGGCTGCAGTTCAAGTAGCTCTGCCATATGGCCTTATAAACCTTTTTTTTCCCACAGCAGTTGGTGAGTTTCTCCCCAGATCCCTGCCCACTCCCCCCAACCCCCGCCAAACATGATATTGAGACTGGAACTGGTATTCTCACGTATATATATACTATCCATGGTGTGTTTCCTTCATTAATTCTCCCTCTCCCCCCCTTCCCCTAGAACACCTCCCTCACTCCACTGGAGTTTCTCCTCCATTATCTAAAGTCCTTCTTGTAGCTGGGTGTGGTGACGCATGCCTGTAATCCCAGTACTTGGGAGGCTGAGACAAGAGGATCACAGGTTTGAGGACAGCCTCAGCAAGTAGTGAGGCTCTCATCAACCTAGCGAGACCCTGTTTCAAAATAAAAATAGAAAATAGGGATGGGGCATAGCTCGGAGGTAGAGTGTCCCTGGTTTCAATCCCCAGTACCAAAAATAAATAAATAAAGTCCTTCTTGTATCCCAATTACTCCCTAGCTTTCACATATGAGAGAAAACATATGACCCTTCACTTTCTGTGACTGGCTAATTTCACTTAACATAACATCATTAGCAATCAGGGAGATACAAATCAAAACTACACCGAGATTCTATCTAACCCCAGTCAGGATGACAATCAACAAGAATTCAAACAATAAGTGTTGGCAAGGATGTGGGGAAATAGGAACTGTTCTACACTGTGGGTATCACTGCTAATTAGTGTAACCGCTATGGAGATCAGTGTGGAGAGTCTTCAGAAAACTGGAAATGGATCCACCATATGATCCAGCTATACCAGTCCTGGGTATCTTTCCAAAGAGACTGAAATCAGAATATTATAGTAATACATGCATACCCATGTTTATAGCAGCACAATTCACAATAGTCAAATTATGGAACCAACCTAGGTATCCATCAACAGATGAGTGGATTACAAAATTATAGGATATACACACAATGGGATTCTACTCAGCAATAAAGAAGAAAAACTTAGCCGGGCGTGGTGGCGCACGCTTGTAATCCCAGTACTTTGGGAGGTGGAGACCAGAGGATCCGGGTTCGCGGCCAGCCTCAGTTCTCTCCCTGTCTCTCTCTCTTTCTCTCTCTCTATCTCTCTCTCTCTCTCCTTAGTGAGGCCCTCTGCAACTTCGTGAGACCCGGTTTCAAAATAAAGTATAAAAAAATAGAGCCGGGGGCGTAGCAGGGAGGTAGAACGCCCCTGTGTTCAATCCCCGGTACCGCAAAAAAAAAAAAAAAGAAGAAGAAAAAACTTATGTCGCTTGCAGGAAAATGGAGGGACCTGGAGAACATTATGTTAAGTGAAATAAACTATTTTTGTGGTACTGGGGATTGAACCCAGGGGCATTCTACCTCCAAGATACATCCCCAGCCCTATTTTTTATTCTTTATTTTGAAACAGGGTCTCACTAAGTTGCAGAAGGCCTCACCAAGTAGCTGAGGCTGGCCGCGAACCTGCGATCCTCCGGTCTCAGCCTCCCAAGTACTGGGATTACAAGCATGCACCACCATGCCCAGCTTAAACTTCTTTTTATTTTATTTTATTTTATTTTATTTTATTTTATTTTATTATTTTATTTATTTTTTGCGGTACCGGGGATTGAACCAAGGGGCATTCTACCTCCAAGCTACATCCCCAGCCCTATTTTTTATTCTTTATTTCGAAACAGGGTCTCACTAAGTTGTGGAGGGCCTCACCAAATAGCTGAGGCTGGCTGCGAACCCGGATCCTCCGGTCTCAGCCTCCCAAGTACTGGGATTACAAGCGTGCGCCACCACGCCCGGCTTAAACTTCTTTTTAAAAAGTGGCTCTGGGTTCCTTCCTGCACTCTGATAGGAACTGAACATGTGATCACAGGACATCACATGAGTAAATGACTTGAACTGCCCAACATGAACTAGATATTATCTAAGGCCTTAGCTTTGGGAATGTGCAGCAGCAGTGAGATCAGCCTCAAGTCTGTCCTGAAGGTACAACTACATTGTACATCCAGGGAGCCCAGACTCATGTGGAGCCTGCTTCTGTTGCATCGCCCCTTCTCCATGCTCCCACACTGGCGTCTCTCTCTCTCTCTCTCTTTTTTTTTTTTTTTTTTTGTGTGTGTGTGTGTGGTACTGGGGATTGAACCCAGGAGCATTCTACCTCTGAGCTACATCCCCAGCCCTATATTATTCTTTATTTTGAAACAGGGTCCCACTAAGTTGCAGAGAGCCTCACAAAGTTGCTGAGGCTGGCTGCAAACCTGCGATCCTCCTATCTCAGCCTCCCAAGTACTGGGACTACAGGTGTGCGCCACCACACCTGGCTCACCGCTATGGTCTCTTGGTCTCTTGAGAAGTTCCCTGTGAACAGCTGGTCAAGAAAAAATTCAATCCAAGTATGGTATTCTATAAGATATGTTGGCACCATCCTGAAGAAAATTGTTGTAGCATTATAGCCCACAGTAATCCTAAAAAACAATGAGGAGCTGGGCATATAATCCCAGTACTTGGGAGGTTAAGACAAGAGAATTGCAGTTTCAAGAGCAGCTTCATAATTTAATGAGACTCTCGGCAACCTAGTGAGACCCTGTTTCAAAATAAAAAGTAAGCCAGGCGTGATAGTGCACGCTTGTAATCCCAGTACTCGGGAGGCTGAGACAGGAGGATTGCAGGTTCTCAGACAGCCTCAGCTACTTAGTGAGGCCCTTTGCAATTTAGTGAGACCCTGTTTCAAAATAAAGAATTAAGCCGGGCGTGGTGGTGCACATTTGTAATCCCAGTACTTTGGGAGGTGGAGACCGGAGGATCCGGGTTCATGGCCAGCCTCAGCTCTCTCTCTCTCTCTCTCTCTCTCTCTATCTCTCTCTCCCTGTCTCTCTCTCTCTCTCTCTCTCTCTGTCTACTTAGTGAGGCCCTCCGCAACTTCATGAGACCCGGTTTCAA
>PVJS01024526.1:0-28602 GCA_004027185.1 Glis glis
AAAAAAAAAAAAAAAAAAAAAAAAGTGAAGAGGAATGTTGGAGGAGCTCAGAGTGTTGGCATATCCAAATTTGAGGTCAAGAAGGAACTATTTCTTTGATAACATGTTTTTTGCATTTGTTATGAAGGGGGAGGGGTGGAAAAATAGTAAGGGAGAAAAACTCTAGACTACTGTATATATTTGCATCTTGGCCCTTGATCACCAGATTTGGAACATTTCTTCTTAATTTCACATATTTGTTTAATCATTCTTGCATGCTTTTTACAATTGTTATTTTTATTAAGTTATTGTTTGTTGGTTGGTTTTTTTTTTTTTTGTGGTACTGGGGATTGAA
Organism: Glis glis; assembly: GCA_004027185.1. Classification (NCBI taxonomy): domain Eukaryota; kingdom Metazoa; phylum Chordata; class Mammalia; order Rodentia; family Gliridae; genus Glis; species Glis glis. Next base: position 335 of record PVJS01024526.1, read on the forward strand.
CCCAGGGACATTCTACTTCTGATCTCTTTTATTTTTGTTTTGAAACAGGGTCTTGCTAGGTTGCTAAGAGTCTCGCTATGTTGCTGAGGCTGTCCTCGAACCTGTGATCCTCCTGTCTCAGCCTCCCAGTACTGGAATTATAGGTGTGTGCCATCATGCCTGACTTAAGTTTTTTAAGATAATTGTAGATTCACATGCAGTTTAAGAAATAATACAAAGGGATCCAGTGTACAGTTTACCCAGTTTCTTCCAATGGTAACATCTTGCAAAACTATAGCATAATATCATAGGTGAAAATTTGACAAGTCAAAATCGATAGTCAATATGTAGAACATTCCCCTCACTATGGGATCTCTCAAATTGCCTGTGTATAGCCATACCCATTTCTCCCCTGCCCCCACCCCTTCTTTGATTCCTTGGACTAATGTGTTCTCCATTTCTATACTTTTGTCATTTCAACAGTGTTATGTGAATAGAGTCATGGAACATGTGACCTTTTGGGATTGTTTATTTCACTCAGTGGAGTTTATCAATTGTTTGCTCTTTTCTATTGTTGAGTGGTATTCCCTGGTATGGATGTACCACAATCTGTTCAATCATTTACTACTTGAGGATGAGTTGCTTCTAGTTTTGTGTTATTAAGAAGAAATATGAGCCGGAAATCCCAGTACCTGGGAGGCTGAGACAGGAGGATCTCAGGTTCAAGGCCAGCCTCAGCTACTTAGTGAGGTCCTCCACAATGTAGAGAGACCCTGTTTCAAAATAAAAAAATAAAATAGAGCTGGGAGTTAGCTCAGAGGTAGAATGTCCCAGGGTTCAATTCCTAGTGCTATAAAAAAAAAATAAAGATGAAGCTAGGTTGTTGAGAGTCTCACTAAGTTGCTGAGGCTGTCCTCGCACCTGCCATCTTCCTGTCTCAGCTTCCCACGTACTGGGATTTCAGGCATGTGCCACCATGCCCATCACCTTATGAATTCTATATGCAAGTTTTTTGTGGAATATGTGGCTGGCAAATATTTTTCCCTATTCTGTAGCCTGTCTTTTCATTCTCTTAACAGGATATTCTGCAGAACAAAAGTGCTTTAATTCTGATCAAGTCTATTTTATCAATTTTTCATTTTATGGATTATGCTATTGTTGTCAAATCTTAGAACTCCACCTGGCCCTAGATCCCAAAGATGCTTTTCTGTACTTTTCTCCTAAAAGTTTAGTTTAATGTTTAACATTTAAGCCCATGATCTATTTTGAGTTAACTTTTGTATGAGGTATGAGACTTAGGCTGAGGTTCATATTTTGCCTTTGGATGTCCAGTTGCTCCAGCACCATTTGTTGGTAAAGCTCTCGTTCCTCCATTGAATTACTTTTGCACCTTTGTCAAAAGTCAGTTGGGCTGGGGACGGAGTTAAGTGGCACAGCGCTTGCCTAGCATGCATAAGGCCCTAGGTTCAATCTCCAGCACTGCAAAAAATAAATACAAAAAATAAAAATCGGGCATATTTGTGTGGGTGTCTATTTCTGGATATTCTTATACTATTCCTCTCTCTTTAGAGAACTTCCTTTAGTTATTCTTTTAGGGGACACCCGTTGGCAACAGATTCTCCTTATTTCCCTTCATTTGAGTATGTTCTTGATTGTCCCTTTATTGCTGAAGAATATTTTTTACTGGGTGGAGGATTCTAAGTTAACAATTCTTTGTTTCAGCATTTAAAAAACATTGTGCCTCTTCCTTTTGGCCTCCATGGTTTCTTATGAAAATCTACTGCCATCAGAACTGTTTCCCCTGTAGATTAGGTTTCCTGTGTCTCTGACAGCTCTCAAGATTATTTCTTCATCTTTAATTTACAGATGTTTAATTGTGATACATCTTGTTGTATTAGTTAGACGTTCATTGCTGTTGCAAAATACCTGAGGAAAAAAAACTTAAAGGAAGAAAGATTTATTTTGGCTCAGTTTCCAAGGTTTCAGTCCATGCTCAGCTGACTCCACTGTTTGGGGCCTGAGGAGAGGAAGAACGGCATGGCAGAAGGCTATGGAGGAAGGATGGGCACCGTGGCACACACCTGTAATCCCAGTACTTGGGAGACAGAGATAGGAGAATTGCAGGTTCAAGGCCAGTGCCTGGTAAGTTAGTGAGACCCTGCTTCAAAATGAAAAATTTAAAAAAGGGGGCAGGGGGTTGTAGCTCAGAGGTAGAGCACCCTTGAGTTCAATCCCTGCTACAAAAAAAAAATAAAGAAAGAAAGAGAAAAGAAGGGCATGAGAGAGGAAAGCTGCTCACTTCATAGCAGCTAAGAAGCAGAGAGAGGGAGGTAGGAAAAGGTGAAGGGAGGGAGGGAAAGAGGGAGGGAGAGACAGAGACAGAGACAGAGTTGGAGACAGAGAGAGAGAACAGGGACAAGATATACCCTTCCAAGGCACACCCCAGGTTCCTACTTCCTCCTAGGCTCCACCTCCCAAAGTGTTCTCAGCTTCCCAATAATGCCATTGGCTATGAGCCGGTCAGTGGATTAATCTCAAGAGCCCCGCCTCTAGATTCACACCATAACACTTGTTATAGACCGACTTGGGTTTATCCTGTTTGGTATTTGTTTGGTTTCTTGAATCTATAGGTTTATGTCTCTTGCCAACTTTGGGAACTTTTCAGTCATTTTTTCCAAGAATACTTTTTCTAGCACTGTCCTCTTTCTCTCTTACCAGGACTCCAATAACATAAAAGGTAGATCTTTCGTGATAGCCCCACAGGTCCCTGAGGACCTGCTCCATTTGTTTCAGTCTATTTTTGTTCTGTTGTTTATGCTGCACGGTTTCTATTGTTCTACCTTCCAGGTCACTGATTCTTTTCTCTGTCTCCTCCATTCTACTATTGATCCAAACTTTTTATTTCAATAATTGTGCTTTTTAGCTTAAAATATTTCCTTGTTTTCTTCTTTATAGCACTAGTCTTTGTTCTTCATTTCTGCTTGTTGAGGCCAGAAGTCCAGGCTCCCCTGACAATCAAGGGGGAGATGTGGCCTCAAACAAGCAGGAGCGGGTGACAGCTTGGGCTACTCAGCATGCTGACACCGCCTCGGAGGCCTGGTCAGGGCGCTTTAGGCTCCCCCACTTGGCCTTTGCTGACATGGGTGGAAGTAAGGCTAGTTTTTTCTGTAAAGTTTGGCAAGAGTAGGCAGTTATTGTCTAAAAATTTTCTGTCTTGCTGGGCTGCCATTTCCTGGTCTTTGGCTAGAGAAAGCAAGTTGTGTTTTGCTTTGTGGCTTTTCTTGTTTGTGCTCATTGGCATTTCTGGGTTGCCAGCCTCTTTAGCTTCAAATCTGGGATATATGAAGCAAAAAGAAAACCCAGGGTTCTCGGCACCATGTCATTTCTCCAGTCCCGAGGTCCCTAGCCCATCTGTCTTTTTCTCTCCACCTTTCAGAGACATCTTATGTTTGCTTTATTTTTATTTATTTATTTATTTATTTGCGGTACCGGGGATTGAACCCAGGGGCGTTCTACCTCTGAGCTACATCCCCGGCCCTATTTTTTATACTTTATTTTGAAACCGGGTCTCACGAAGTTGCAGAGGCCTCACTAAGTAGCTGAGGCTGGCCGCAAACCCGGATCCTCCGGTCTCTGCCTCCCAAGTACTGGGATTACAAGCGTGTGCCACCACGCCCAGCATTATGTTTGCTTTATATATAATGTTCAGGATTATTCATTGTACTTAGAAGGAGGAATAGAGAAAAGTACTTGTATTAGGGTTCTTCAGGGAAACAGAAACAAGAGGAAATATAAATGTAGATAGCTAGATACAGATATAGATATGAGAGGGAATCTATTATGGAAAGTGGCTCATGTAATTACGGAGGCTGAGTGGTCCCACAGGGAGCTATCAGTAAAGTGGAGAGCCAGGAAGCTAGTGGCATGGCTCAGTCCAAGACCAACTGCTGCAAATTCCAGGGTTCAAAGGCCAGAGAACCTGGAGTCCTGATATCTGAGGGCAGGAGGAGAAGGGTATACCAGTTCCAGAAAAGAAAAAGAATGAATAAATTCACTTTGTTTCTGCTTTTCATTCTGGCTGGGTCCTGAGCCAATTGAATGGTACCCCTGCCCCAGAGTGTTGAGGGTAGCTCTTCCTTACTCAGTCTTCTAATTCAAATGCCACTCTCTTCCAGAAACACCCTCACAGACATACCCAGAAATAATGCTTTACCAGCTATCCCTAATCCAGTCGACTCCTAAAGTTAACCATCACATTATTCCATCCTCCTGGAATTCTTTTTTTGAATACCTGTTCTATGGCAGCCCTTGAAGATAAATAAAATTATTGTTTTGTTTTCAAAGAGCTCTCAGCCAACCAGGTGTGGTGGTGCGTGCTTGTAATCCCAGTACTTGGGAAACTAGGACGGAAGGATCGCAGATTCGAAGACAGCCTCAGCAACATAATGAGCTTCTCAGCAACCCAGCAAGATCCTGTTTCAAAAACAAAAAATAAAAAAGGCTGGGGGTGTGACTCAGAGTTAGAATGCCCCTGGGTTCAATCCCCAGTACCAAAAAAAAAAAAAAAAAAAAAAAAAAAAAAAAAAAAAAAAAAAAAAAAAAAAAAAAAAAAAAAAAAAAAAAAAAAAAAAAAAAAAAAAAAAAAAAAAAAAAAAAAAAGCGCCTAGCAGAGGAGATGTGCAAGCAGATCAGATCAAATACCATGTTCTGAGTATTCTAGTAGGAAAAGATGAGATATTCTGGAAACTTGAAGGAGGTGGGGTCAGCACCCTTCCTGGGATGGATGGAGTGGGGCCAGAATGGCTTCTTAGAGGAGGTGGGTTATGCCTAAGGTGAACTTTTTTTTTTTGCGGTATGGGGGATTGAACCCAGGGGCGTTCTACCTCTGAGCTACACCCTCGGCCCTATTTTTTTATACTTTATTTTGAAACCGGGTCTCACGAAGTTGTGGACGTCCTCACTATTATTCTTTATTTTGAAACAGGGTCTCACTAAGTTGCGGAGGGCCTCATTAAGTAGCTGAGGCTGGCCGCGAACCCGGATCCTCTGGTCTCAGCCTCCCAAGTACTGGGATTACAAGCGTGTGCCACCATGCCCAGCCTAAGGCGAACTTTGAAGATCAACAAATTTCTGGATTGACAATCAGGTAAAGGGCATTTCACCAGGGAAAACCCATGGTCCAAAGCCTTAGAGGCATCAAACAGCAAGAACTCACTGCTGGTGTTCATTGTGGCATGGAAGGTATGGTGTGGTGAAACCAGAGAAGTTGGCAGAGATAGGGAAAAGGGTGGAGACCAGATCACAGAGGGGATTGTTTGCCATGCTAACCCTGAAAGTGTTTCAAGTGTAGGACAATATGGTACGGTTGGATTTACATTTCTGAGTAGTCATCTTGGGTGGGTCAATGAAAGAAGTGAAGAGACCAGCCAGCAGGTTTTTGTTATGGTTCAAGTGAGAGTTGAGCATAAATGATGGAGAAGGATTGCAGGATGAACCTGAGATACTTAGGAGACAAGACTCACAGGATGGAGTGGGTGAGGGAGAAGGGAGGAGCTTGACTCCTTGGCTCTGTAGCTCCAACTAAGAAAAAGAATATCAGATATTGAGAAGGGAAGAAAGAAAATGAGTTCAGTTATTTAGATGTGTTGAGTTTGGAACATCTGAACTGTCCAGTGAGGATGTCAGATGGACAAGTATCTCAGAAGGGAAGTTAAAGGCAGAGAGAGACAGATTCAGGAGTCACTGCATCAAATTGGTAGTTGAAAACATAAAGCTCATTGAGAAGGCTTTAAGAATTAAAAAAGAAGCCATGCGTGGTGGTGCATACTTGTAATCCCAGTACTTGAGAGGCTGAGACAGGGTGGATCGCAGGTTCAAGGACAGCCTCAGCAAGTAGTGAGACTCTCATCAACCTAGTGAGACTCTGTTTCAAAGTAAAAATTAAAAAATAGGGCTGGGGATGTAACTCAGAAGTAGAATGCCCCTGGGTTCAATCCCAAACACCACACACACACAGACACACACACACACAGAATAAAAAAAGGCCGGGTACAGTGGCACACATTTGTAATCCCAGCTACTCGTGAGACTGAGATAGGAGGATCACAAGTTCAAGCAAGTTCAAGGCCAGCCTAGGCAACTTAGCAAGACCCTGTTTCAAAATAAAAACTGAAAAAGGAATTAGGGATATAGCTCAGTGGTAGAATGCCCCTGGGTTCCATCCCCAGTACTGAAATGGGGGGCAAAATAATTTAAAAAGAAGACCAAGAACAGAGCTACCATATTTAAAGGGTAGATAGCAGAAGAAGAGTCAGGGATGATACTCTGAGAATTTGAGAAGGCGCCCTCATGAATTTGCATCAGTCTTACCAGAAACCAGTTTATATTTTTACAAGAGGAGCTCTGATGCAGGTAACTGACCACAAGAGTGAGAGGAGAGCCAAGGAGCTGAGCAGGGAGGAAGTAGCCACCACTGCTAGGCAGGGACATTCATGGAACTGGGACCACAGAAGGCCAGTCTGGGAGGGGCTGGGGCCACCCAGGAATCTTAGATCCTGTTAGAGTCGCCTCCTGAGGTAGAAAGGGAGGAGAGAGATCTCCTTTCCTCCTACCTCTATGTCATACCAGTGCCTCCTGTTGGCAGGAGCTGACCGAGGGCTGGGGTAGTCAGCCACAGGAAGCAGCCAGTCTCCCCCACACAGGAAAGAGCTGGGGAGCGGGGAGGAATGGGTGTGAGGGTGAGCTTCAGGACTGCACAGGTGCCCAGAGCTGGGAAGTCTGACTTTATTCTGCAGTGCCTGGTATCTCAGAGAGGTTAGCTGGCCTGAGTAGAAGTGTCCCTGTCATTGAGCCATCAGGAGAGTATGGGTGGCCTTTGTTAAGGAAAACACAGAGGCCAAGTCTCAGGCTGGTCAACAACCCCTGCTTACTGACTGCAGAGCTGCTGGCCATGACACCCTTCAATGAGCCAGAGCTAACCGCTGTCCGGTGGCACTCTAAACTCACAGCCCACTCTGCAGTCTTAAGCTCTTCGTCATACTGCCTCTTATCCCCCAACCTCCAGAGACGTTTGTGCGAAATCCCTCAGCGACTGCTGCCATGGCCCCGAGAACTGGGCCGAGGCCTGGCACGGTGGGGTTCAGCCCTTCCTCTGACAGCCCAGGTGCCTGAGCGAGGCCAAGCATGTTGGCTCTGAACCCCTCAGGCTCAGCCCATTTGGTGGCTTCTCAGCTTGCTCCCTGCCTGGCTGATTTCTTTGTGTGCTTTGGCCCGGCTCACGCTGAGCTAGGCTTGCTGCGTGGGTATAATAGCCCTGATCTCTGTGCTTGTCAGAGAGGCAACAGCGGGGGCAAGGCCCCATCCAGGGCTCATCAACCCCTGCACCCCAGCTGTGTTAATTGTCCAAGCCCTCCAACAAGCCGACCCTGTTTCCCTGTCTGCAATTAAGACAGAAAGCTCGTTATCTCTTCTGCTCCCATTATCTGCAGACTCTGCTAAGGAGCTTTCTCTCAAGAGCAGCATCTGCAGAGGCCAACAGAGGTTGGCATTAACTCCTTCCCTGCTGGGTTGGGAGCCTCTGAGTCAAAGAAAATGGGTAAAGGAGGCAGCTGAGGCTGACAGAGGCTCTGGGGAGAGGGTAGCACTTGGGTCTCCGGCCTGCTGCTCAAGTGCGTTGGGTATCCTTGGCAAACAGTTTACTTTCTGAGCCTTCTGAATCCTCTCTTCCCCTCCTTTCTGCCCAGGGAAGCTATGGAAATGAGTAAGACGCTAAGTTGCCAGCTCCCTTGAGTAATTGTATAAGTTCCCAGTCTTCTATTACCATGGCTAATAATAGTCAAAATTTCAGCCTCGAGATAAAGCCTGTTTCCAGACATGGTGGCACATGCTTGTAATCCTGGTACTTGGGAGGCTGAGACAGAAGATCGCAGGTTCGCAGTCAGTCTCGAGGTCCTGGTTTTTTTTTTTTTTTTTTGTGTGTGTGTGTGTGTGTGTGTGTGGTATGGGGCATTGAACCCAGGGGCATTCTATCTTTGAGCTACACCCCAGCCCTATTTTATTTTTTATTTTGAAATAGGACTCACTAAGTTGAGGAGGGCCTCACTAAATTGCTAAGGCTGGCCTCAAACCTGTGATCCTCCTATGTCAGCCTCCCAAGTATTGGGTTATAAGCATGCACCACCATGCCCAGTCAGACCCTGTTTAAAAAAAAAATAGGGCTGCAGTGTAACTCAGAGGTAGAATGCCCCTGGGGTCTATCCCCATTTCCACCAAAATAAATAAATAAATAAATAGTCTGTTAATAAACACCCTAACAAGCAGTGGTATTTCATGCCTGGGAAAGAGGAGCCAGTCAGGGTTCTGAGCTTCCAGAGGGACTTGGATTTAGCAACCCCACTTGGCAGTGTGTCCTTCAGCAGGTCACTTAAACTCTCTGTGCTCTGAAGTCCTCCTCTGAAAAATGAGAGAATCCAACTGGATAATCTCCAAGATCCTTTCCAACTGAGAACTCCCACTCCCGACAGAGAGTCTCATGTATGGTACAATTTGAGAAGTAAGGAAACTAGCATTTCTTGAACCCCGAACGTGGGCCAGATCATTCATATTTATCATTATTTCCATTTTAAGTGTGGGAAAAAATAAAGTTTGGAGGGGTTAAGTTTCCCAAGGCCAAACGTCCAGTACATAGAGGACTCTGGACTCAAGTCCATGTCTGAGGCTGAGAAACAATGCTCTTTCCACGCCACACCAGGTTTTAAGAGGCTGTGCATCTCTGCTCTCTTGGGAGATAGAACAGCATAGAGAGAAAAAGTTAACTACAAACGAAGATTGTGTGTGTGTGTGTGTGTGTGTGTGTGTGTGTGTGTGTGTGTATTACTAGGGATTGAACCCAGAGGCATTCTACCTCTGAGCTATACTCCCAGCCCTATTTTATTTTTAAACAGGGTCTCACTAAATTGTGGAGGGCCTCACTAAGTTGCCAAAGCTGTCCTCGAACCTGTGATCCTCCTGTCTCAGCCTCCCAAGCCCTGGGATTACAGGCGAGTCCCACCATGCCCGGCTTGACTTCTGGCCCTTTAATTTCTTGGAGTTGTAGTATGTTTGGGAAAGAATGAGCGAGAAGGAACCCTATTCCCTCTGATCTCTCTGTGTGACTAAGAGATTGCCTGAGATGTGTGCGCAAACTCTTAAAAGAAGAAAGTTTGTATAATCTTAAGGCAATGGACTCTTGCTGCCGTCTGGGTAAACTGAGGCCTGGAGCTGGAACATGGCTGCTAACTCAGCAGCCGGGTCCACCTGGGATGTGCTTGGATGCAGCAGAGGCTGCTGCAGCTTGATGAGAGCCTTCTTCTGAGCCCATTTCTAGAATCTCCTCTGAGTCCGTGAAAGCTGCCCAGGATTTAGCCTGTCTGTGCAGCTGACAGGATTCAGCTCAGTTTGCTAATCTGCTCCTGAGTCACCTGGAGACAGAGGTCTGGAGAGAGTCTGGAGCAGACGAGGATGGGGGGGGGGGTCAGGAAAGGTCATGGCCAACTGGCCAGGAGCCCTGACCCTGGCATCCCACAGGAGGGGAGAAGAGCCCCTGCATTTCCAAACCAAGGCCTCACAAGAGCAAGAGAAAGGCCTAAAATCTTTACTCTGAAAGCAACTAACCGATGTCCTTTCACCCAGCCGCTGCCCCATGCATACTTCTAAGACAAATGCTTCCTGCCTTGGCTTCCCCAGTCTCTCAGACAGGTCCTTTATTCTTCATCCCTGACATCAGACCCTAGGCTGAATCACTTCTGGATTTAGGATGCTGTATTTGTGGTGCTTCCTCCTCCATGGAGGGCTTTTTATGGAGCACTGAAAATTCTTAGAGCAGAAAGTCTCAGCATGTTCTGTGGCTTCTTGCAAGACATTTTGTGGGGAGGAATAAGTGGTGGGGGGAGGCACAGAGATAGGTGATCGTTGACAGCTAACTTTTAGAAGTGCAGTGAAATCCATCTGTCTTTTGGAATTTTGGTCTACATGACCATAGAAAAGGCTCTGAGAAGTTCTTCATTCGTTCAAAAACAATGAAGAGAAAAATAGAGCATTGGACCTCATCAAAGCTAAAAGCCTCAGTCAGGTGTGGTGGCGCCTACCTGTGATCCCAGTACTTGGGAGGCTGAGACAGGAGGATTGCAGGTTCCAGGCAAGCTTCAGGAACTTAGTAAGGCCCTCTACAACTTAGTGAGACCCTGTTTCAAAATAAAGAAAAAAATAAAATAGGGCTGGGGTATAGCTCAGAGGTAGAATGCCCCTGGGTTCAATCCTCAGTAACACACACACACACACACACACACACACACACACACACAAATTTAAAGCCTTTGCACTTCAAAAGACACTATCAAGAAAGTAAGGACTGGGGATGTAACTCTGTGGTAGAGCACTTGTCTAGCAAGCGCAAGGCCCTGGGTGCTTTCAAAAGTGGGAGTAGGGTGGGATACACTTGAATAGACATTACAAAATAACTGTTTATATATATAACAGTCAACAAGCACATGACAAGATGCTCAATATCATTAATTATTAGGGAAGTACAAACTCAAAACCAAAATGAGATACTATCTGAAACTAATAAGATGACTACTATAAAAACAACAACAACACAGGAAGCCGGGTGTAGTAGCCCACCCTTGTGATCCCAGTACTTGGGAGGCTGAGACAGGAGGATCGTAGGTTTGAGACCAGCTCAGCAACTTAGCAAGACTCTGTTTCAAAATAAAAAAGTCTGAGGGTATAGCTCAGAGGTAGAACACCCCAAGCTTGATCCTCAGTACCCCCTTCCCCCACCGAATTTAAAAAACACCAAAAAGGGGTGGGTATGTAGCTGAGTGGTAGGGTGAGAGGTAGCATTCCTGAGATCCTGGGTTTGATTCCCAGTACTGCAAAACAGAATAAAACAAAACACACCAAAAATAAGTTTTGGCAAGGATGTGGAGAAATTGGAACAAAATCCTTGTACACTGTTGGTAAAAATGTAAATTGGTGCAGTCATTGTGGAAAATAGTATAATGCTCCCTCAAAAAATTAAAAATAGAATTACCATATGATCCAGTAATTCCATTTCTGGGTATACACCCAAAAGGATTGAAAGCAGAGTCTCGAAGAGATATTTGTATATCATGTTCATGCCAGCATTATTCACAATACCCAAAAATGGAAGCAACTCAAGTGTCCCTCAACACAATGTGGTATATACATACAATGGAGTATTATTCAGCCTTAAAAAGAAGGAAATTCTGACACATGCTAAAACATGGATAACTCTTGATGACATACTAAGTGAAATAAACCTGTCACAAAACAGACAAATACTGAGCTGGGTATGGTGGCACACACTTGCCATCCCAGTACTTGGGAGGCTGAGACAGGAGGATCATAGGTTCAAGCCCAGCCTCAGCAACTTAGCAAGACACTGTTTCAAAATAAAAAATAAAAAAGGACTTAGAGCGTAGGTCAGTGGTAGAGTGCCCCTGGGTTCACACACACACACACACACACACACACACACACACACCCCAAATATATCTGGTAGAAACAGTTAAAAACAGAGGAAGGTTGACATTTTCCATTTTACGGATAGAGAAAGGAGAAGGAATATAATATCTGTGCCTCTTAAGTTTTTTTCCAATCTATAAAATGGGGATAATAATGTTTAGCACCTTATAGGGTGACATTAAATGAGTTAATATATATAAAGTACTTAAAACAATGCCTGCCCAGTAAATACTGAATGTAATGTCCATTGTTTTTATCTGAGCACATAATGTGGAATGGTCCCCAGATGTAGGTTATATGGTTTGATCCTCACAACCAGCCAGTGATGAAGACATTATTACCTCCACTTCACGGATCCAAAAAGTAAGGTTGGAGGAGGTGTGGTTAGGAGCACTCAACACAGTGCTGCTAATGAGGGATGGGGATTGGAAATGTAACCAGGTTCCTCTGGTTATAAGACCTGGGCCCTCCCCAAGGCCCCACGCTGCCTCTCCATTTCACTCCAGAGTCTTCCAGCCTGGCAGGCCATGCCTTACTTTTTATTTATTTATTTAGCAGCTTTATTGAGGTATAATGAAATCCAATGAGTTTTCAACCAATGTATGCAGTTGTTTAACTACATTTACATCTCTCCAAAATATTCCAGTCAATCCCCCGCTTCCTGGTCCCTGGCACCCTGTGCCTTGCTTTTTTTTGCCACAGGTGTTAATGACTGCATGAAATGCGGAACCCACGCCTGCCTGGGTTGGAAGGGCGGCAGGGGAAGCTGCTGTTTAGTGGGGGAGGCCCCTGCAGGATGCCAGGAGTCAGAGCAGAAAGTCATGAGCCCATGGGCTGTCCACCTCGCCTTATCAGCTGCGCAGCCAGGCCTCCTCCCCCTATCTTCTTGTTCTCTTTCCAGCATCAGAAGAGTGAAGGGGCAGGGCCGCTGGGTGGGATGGGATGGTGCAGTGCTGGGGGAGGTAGGCATCATGAGGGCCTACACCTGACTCATAGAAGACTGCAGACAGTGGCTTACCTTCCTAAGGCCTCTTCACCCCACCCGGCACCCCCATCCTTCACTGGCCATGTTTTCCTGCATCCTTAGCACCAACTATCCTGCTGCCTATCTTTCTTCTTCATAGCCTGTCTCCCCACCAGCTGTAGTCAGTTCTATGAGACCGAGGATTGGGACTATCTTGTTCCCTGCTGAATTTCCAGCCCTTAAAATGGTATCTGTCACAAAGTTGGTGCTACTGATTGCATAAATGAATGAATGGTTCAACCCTGTGCTTTTCCTCTTCTGTAAAACAAGGGTGTTGGATTCAAAGGCCTCTAGAGCTTCTCTCTGGCTCTGCATTCTGATGTTCTTTTCACTCTTAATGTACAGTGGGGTCATCTGTGAGGGAAGAGGCAGAGGAGGGAGGCTGTAGCAGTTGTGCCCAGCTGTGACAGGTTGGTCTGATAAGGAGCTATGTGCCCAAAGGCTTTCTGTCCAGAGGTCGAGGGAGAGAGAGCTGTTTGCCCAAGGCTCAGCTGCAGTTGAGTGGTCCTGGGTGCTTCCAGCCAGGTATTGGTCCTGCCTGCTGTAGGGGCTCAGCAGGCCTGGCATAGAGGGAAAGGGTGTGGGGAGCTAGGTTGGCTCTGGGACAGAAAATAAACATGTGTAAATGTATGCAGATGTATGCAAATCTCTGCAGCTCTGCAGCTCTGAGCTGGCTCTCTGGGTAGGAGCCCCACAGCCCAGCCTGGGCCCCACCCTGGGTGCCACATCTCCTGGCCAGTGAATCCCTTCTTCCTGTTTCTCCCTCACAGGAGCATCTGCTCCTTTTCAGTGGCATCCTCCCCTCAGCCATATACAGGGTCATAAAGGTGAGAAAGCTGAGTCACTGGGCAGGGAGGGGAAGGGACCTGGCCCCAAACTGAGAATGACGGCAACTGAAAGTGACAGGAAAGCCGCCCCACACCCAACAGTCTTGGTGGCAGTCCCTACTTGGCCATAGATGTAAAAATGGCTACCTTTCAGATGGGGCACCTGCTCGGCATCTGGAATGATCTAAGGCAGAGCTTGGCAGTGCCTGGATGGTAAGGGTCCTGTGTAGAGTAAGCAATGGGAAGGCAGCTGTGCAGAGGCCTCCTCTACCTCCCTCCTCAAACTCCCACCTCCTCTGTCCCGAGGCATGGGAGCTTCCCCACCTGGAGGGGACAGACACACCAGCTCTCCCTCTTGGTTTGGGCCTTTCGTGTTTTGACCAGCTGCCTGCCTCCCCTCTTTGGCTAGCACACACATCTTCCATTTGTTACCTGCAAATCTTTGCAGGACCAGCAATAGCAGACACAATCCTCAAAATGAGTTTGTGGGACAGACACACAGACCCAGTCCTGAGAAAGCTCACCGTCCACTGCAGAGGGAAGGGATGGGACAGAGGCCCCAAGAACAAGCAGTGCTCTATCGCCCCGAGGCCTGGACTGCAGTCTGGAGAGCTCCTAGCTCTAGCCCCTCATTTTGTTGGTGGTGAAACAGACCACCAACAAAATGCAAGTGCAAGTGATTCTCCTAGAGCCACACAGTCAGGGTGGCAGTGCTGTGACCCTAACAGGGTCTCCTGGTTTCCAGGTGGTGCTTCGGCCATACCTTGCTGACTTATTCCATGTAATGGTAGTGAGAGGGGTGGTCAGTGAGTCAGGCTCAGGAATCGATGGATAGGTGGCCTCTCCTGGAAGGCTTCCCAAAGGAGGTGGTTTTAGGATTATCTACAGAGAATGACAAGAGGGATGACCAGTGGTACCTAGCAAGGAATGTGTGGAAAGCACAGGTCTTGTGGTCCAGGTAGCAAAATGGAAGCACCTTGCAGGAAGGGGCAGGAGGCCCCATCACCCTCCAGCTGGAGCCTGACAGGTCCTGGTGAGGACCCAGCCCTCGCCTCCCAGCTCAGACTCTGTCAGCCCAGGACCCAATCCAGGAACGACTGGGACGCGGCCGGTGGCCCTCGTCTGTCCCTCTCAGATATTACCATTCTTGATTTGGGGCCATTTCCTCCTAGTCACATCTTCTCATTCCCTCTTCTTAATTCTAGGGGCCTCTGTAGACACTGTCCCCATCATCAAAGACATTCCCAAACCCTCCCTTTAATGGCCCTAGACCCTGAGCAGTGTTACCCACTTGCAAGGGGGGAATGTTTATATCTGGGGCTGAGTAGGGAATGCAACCAAGAGGTTGGTGTGGGGTGGGGCGAGGGGTATTCAGTCACAGCTGCCCAGCCCTGGTTTTATGAGACTTTAGGTGAAGGATGCTTTTCCCAGCCCCAACCTGACTCCAGCTGCAGGCCCCTTTCATCCATCAACCCCACCAGCCTGTCAGCAGGGGGTAGGGGACACTGTGGTCCTCAGGCCTCAATTCATTCTAGGCCAGAGACAACTTCCTCTCCCCTGGGGGAGACTAATGCAGGCCCATCAATTAAGACATCTGCTCTCCCTCCAAGCCCCAGGAACCTGGGGCTCTATAACATCTACCCCTGTTTTCTTTGGCCCTATTTAACTTTCCTCCAATTAGTCAGGCCCTGGGGCAGCGGCTAGACAACAGATGAGTCAGAGGATTGCAGAACCAAATCCAGAACGGAGAGTTTATCCACATGTCAGCGGCCTTGCCCTGCTGGCCTCATTCTCTTCTGATTCCTCCTTTTCTCAGCACTTCTCTGAGCTTCTGTGTCCTGGGCCTGCACCATGTTTGTGGTCACCTGCATGTTTCTTTGCCAGTATCTCTGCTGATAGCACTGGAAGGGGGCAGTTGAGCATGTGTCTGAAAACATACTCTGTCTCCCCCCACAGATTGGAGCTCCCCAGTGGCCTTGGTGCAGGCTCCTCCCCAACCCTGAACCACTCCCCACTCCTGGACTATCCTTTCTGCCTCTGCTACAGTTGCAGCCGCAGGGAGAATGGATGGGGCTGGGTCCAGGAAGATTCACCAGGACGGTGATGAATTAAGAGTAGGTATTAAGACTAACTTTAGGCCCCAGAGGTCAGGGCAGAAGGACCACCATCAGTACAGGTGGGGAGAGACCTAGTGCACCAAGCCATCCTGAGAATAGCACCTGTCAAGAGCTAAGAAGAGCCGGCCGTGGTGGCGCACACTTGTAATCCCAGTACTTGGGAGGCTGAGACCGGAGGATCCGGGTTCACGGCCAGCGTCAGCTACTTAGTGAGGCCCTCCGCAACTTAGTGAGACCCTGTTTCAAAATACAGAATAAAAAATAGGGCTGGGGGTGTAGCCTGGAGGTAGAATGCCCCTGAGTTCAATCCTTGGTACTGCCAAAAAAAAAAAAAAAGAAGAGTTAAGAAGAATTTTGGCTGCGGGGAGTATTGCTTCCCAGCCCCATCTGTGGCTCAAAAGGCCATCCTAAAGATGAGTGCAATGGTGCATGCCTGTAATCACAGCTACTCGGGAGGCTGGGGGAGGAGGATTGCAAGTTCAAGGCCAGCCTGGGCAATTTAGTGAGATTCTGTCTCAAAATAAGAAATAAAAAGGGCTGGGGGTATAGCTCAGTGGTAGAGCACCCCTGGGTTTCATCCCTTAACACATTACACACACACACACACACACACACACACACACACACACACGAGTCCGTCATGCAGGCAAGGCTCATTCATTCTGCCTCCCTTGTTCACTTCAGAACTCCTGGTTAAGGCAGGGTTGGGCTCTCAGGATGACCCAAGAGTAAGGGAGGGGAGGAGGTGGCTTTTAGAATTAAAAAGTTTGTAGAAAGCTCTCAAGCTGCCTGGGGTCTGTAGGAGGCTGCAGGAAGGTGAACGTAGGAACCAGCTTGTAGAGAGGACTATGATGAGACTAATTTTGTGGGCATCCCAGGACCAGTAGGCAGAGCCAGGGCAGTCCAGATGGTGAGCAGAGCCCTCTGTGGAGCCCTCCCCACCCAGGCACCATGAGCCCTCTGCCAGGAAGGGCAGGGCTGATGCTGATGCCGATGCCTGGCCTGCTGAGTTACTCTAAAAGGAAGGGGAGAAGAGGAAAGGCAGGCCAGCAGGCAGTGTTATCCCTTGGGAATCAGAAGTGGACTCTCTCTACACGGGTAGTGAGGAAAGCAAGGTGAGTGAGGGGCAAGGGGGGGGCTGGCCCTTTCTTCAGCCAGCCTTGCGTGGGGGAAACCTGGGGCAGAGCAGCGGGAAGGTAGAAGCTTAGGCCTCTACCCTGGAACTGGTGATCTGGGAGCTGTCCAGCACGGGAACCTGCTGAAACCAGCGGGGTCCTGACCCGTAGGAGGCCCCGGGAAAGAGCGGTGCTTTCTCGGCTGCAGTGCACTGCCTCCTCTCTGCTTAGGACTTGGGAGACTGACTTAGAGGATCAGGCCTGAGAAAGGGAACACTGAGCAGAAGAATATTTTGATCTTCTCTGTGGGGAAGGCCATGGGCTGGGGAAAGAGAAGCAATGGCGCTCAAGGCTAAGCATTAGTCAAGGGCAAGGTGTTTTGGACTTGTGCCAAGCACAGGTAGAGGCCCCCCAAGGGGAGGGACACAAAAGCATTGAGGATTGCTTCATGCCTCTGGTGCTAGCTGCAAAGACACCAGGGTGGCCATTGGACCCACATGTCTGAGGACTGACATGTCCAGGCACATCTCCAAGGCTGCAGGTCTGGGCTGGTCCTGGGGTACTCTCATTAGTGGAACCCCTAGTCCTTAGTACTGACAACCCAGGCAATCTTGGGCCCAGTTGGGTGTCAGCCTCTGCTGCAAAGCTTACCCATTTAATTTCCATTTTCTCAGGTGCTTCTGAGGGCCCTGGTGTTGTGCTAGGTACAAGGACATAAGAGTCATATAAGGCACCTCACCCTGAATCTTGCTTAAAACCAAACAGTGCTTTGATTCTCTTCCCCTAACCAATGGACCTCTTCCATTCAGTTGAAGCTTTCTCAGTAACCACAATCCTCAGAGGCCTCATCCAGCTCTCTCCTCCCCATACTCTGACTCAACTGCCCCCCTTTCAAGTGCTTCCTTGAAGGCCCCTCTCTCTCCCAAGTGTCAGGGTGTCACCTCTACTCACCAAGCCCCTCCTCTCTAGACCATACCAGGATTTTTTTTTTTTTGGTACCCAGTATCGAACCCAGGGGTGTTCTACCTCCATGCTATACCCCAGCCCTTTTTACTTTTTTATTTTGAAGCAGGGTCTCACTAAATTGCTGAGGCTGGCCTCAAACCTGAAGTCCTCTGTCTCCATCTCCCAAGTACAGGGATTATAGGCATGTGCCACAATACCTGGTCATATCAGGCTTTTGATTAATCCAGGGACAGGTTGGGGTCTGGAAGGGACAGGCTAGAGCAGCTGTGCACACTACCACAGCAAGGAGGCCGGATCTGGGGGGATTAGAGTCAGGATTAGAGGCTGGGCCTTCAATATGGACACTGTCTTCCAGCCAAGGGAAGGAGGAAGAAATTCCACCTCACTGATATTTGACAAAGTAGAAAGCAGCTTTTGCTGTGCTGTCTTGGTCATCACTGATGCGTCTCCAGCAACCAGGATGCCCTTCTCCTGCTCCTCCACCACCATATCCTTCCTGGACCAGCACTCTCCTCCTCTAGGATGCTAACTAGCTAACTGTGGTCGACCCCCTTTGTGACTGTCTCCTCAGAAGTTTCATGCATCACTTGTACCAGAGATGCCACAGGTAGTGTGGTTAGGAGCACTGGTGCTGCAGCCAGCAGCCTGAGCTTAAATATTAGACATCCCACTTCTTACTACTGTGATTAAGGCACTTGCCTTGCTCTGCCTCAGTTTTCTCACCTATAAAATGAGAACAATAACATTATCTACCCCATGGGGTTTTGTGAAAATAAAACGCACTGATACATGTGAAATGCTGGGAGCAATGCCTGCCACATGGTGAGCATTCTGTGAATGATAGCTATTGTTATCACACCACTCTTAAGCCTCTGGACCCCTGTGGACCCCCATCCCACCAGGCTGGGATTGCCATGGGCACCTTCCTGCTTCTTCCAGTCGGAAGAGGTTCCTGATGACAGAGACTATTTTCCCTCCTTTGGGGTATCCTGAACCTGATGCTGAAGCTAGCCCAACTTAGCCCAGGGCTTTGACACACTGAAGATGGAGCATACTCAAGCCAAACCTGTCAGTGGCCGGATCCAGGTGAAAGAAGCCAAGGCGGCTCAAAGGCTGGACTTTCAAAAAATTCCTCAGAGGGTTCTTTTTGTTTTGTTTTGTTTTTTTGGTGGTACTGGGGATTGAACCCAGGGGCAATCTACCTCCAAGCTACACCTCCAGCACTATTTTATTTTTATTTTTGAAACAGGGTCTCACTAAGTTGCAGAGGGCCTTGCTAAGTTGCTGAGGCTGTCCTTGAACCTGCACTCCTGTCTCAGCCTCCCAAGAACTGGGATTACAAGTGTGAGCCACCACCACGCCTGGCTCCTCGGTTGTTCTTTTATGGATCAGGCAAGGGCTTACACTGTCGTTCTTTGGCCCTGTCGTTGGTCCCGATTTAACTCTTGGTTATGAGATTCCCTCTTCCATCATTCTCAAGTCACTTCATGTTGTCATCTATTCAGCCACATTTATTGAATATCTACTATGTATAGAGAACTGTGTGAGATATAGTGGTGAAAAAAAAACAGTCCTTGCCTGAGTGGAGCCTTCAGCTGAGCAGGAGGATATGGAACATTGGGTCAGGTTTTAATAAGGAAGGCACAGTGGGAACATTGGTCTAGTCTAAGGGCTTAAGGAAATCATCACTGAAGAAGTGACCCAGTGACGAGGGGCTAAGAACCAGGAAGGGAGTCAGGGAAGGAGGGTGAGAGGGAGTGCTCCAGCTTTTCTCCAGCCTCACCTGGCTTCCCAGCCTCCACCCTCCCCAAAGACCCCACATTTCTTGGGATTCACTCATACCTGCTTGACCAAGCACCCCCCCTCTCTGTCCCACCAGGAAGTCTGCTTGGCTGTCTTTCTGGGGGCTCTGTGCTGTTTTGAGTTGGGGCTTCCTGGCCAGGGCTCACTGTAGAAACCACAGACTATCACATAACCTCCTAACATAACTTCCTAACATGCCCCTGGGACCCTCTGGTTAACGTCTGAGGAGAGGATCCACAAAGACGCTTTCCCGCAGCCTGCAGAGCCCCTGCTCCACTGGGCTGAGGTCCAAGCAGGGATGACCTGGCAGCCACGTCCAGCACATGGGGCCAGATTTCCTCCCTCCCACTCCTCAGGAAGCTCTGCCCCCACGCTCCACCCTCTTCCTGTTTAGCAGGGTCATTTCCTGGTCAGTTTCCTTGCCAGCCCTGCCTCATGGCTTCCTTGTGGGCTTGTGATGTCCGGGCTGAGGGAGATGAGGTGAGGTTGGCCCCTGCCCCCTTTGAGCTTGCCGTCTCCTGCCTGACTCTATTCCGGGGCCTCCAGAGAACAGAGAGAGGCCAGTCAGCCCCACTTGCCTTTGCAAGGGAGAGGAAGGCGAGTCAGGCAGGCGCCTGGGCATTGAGAAGCTGTCCTGTGCCTGCAGCATATATTGACTGACTGCTCTGTGCTGGGCATGGTACCAGGCCTCAGGTGTCCAAAGTCAAGTGTTCTTCAAGAAGACAGCTTTGGAGAGCAGCCCGGGGTACATCAGGAGTGAGAAGCCAGTACCATGTACGTGGTGCTCTACGAGCTCAGGGCCACTCAACTCCTCGCAGATGGTCAGGGAGGCCTTCCTGGAAGGGATGACGTCCTAGTGGAACCTGAACAATGAATGAAAACCAGTTAGCCAGGCGTGGTGGTGCATGCCTGTAATCCCAGTAATTGGGAGATTGAGACAGGAGAATCACAGGTTCAAGGCCAGCCTCAGCAACTTGGCAAGGCCCTCAGCAACTTAGTGACACCCTGTTTGAAAATAAGAAAATAAAATAGGAAGCCAGGCATGGTGGCTCACGCTTGTAATCCCAGTACTTGGGAGGCTGAGACAGGAGGATCTCAGGTTCACAGCCAGCCTCAGCTACTTAGTGAAGCCCTCTGCAACTTAGTGAGACCCTGTTTCAAAATAAAGAATAAAAAATAGGGCTGGGGGTGTAGCTTGGAGGTAGAATACCTGAGTTAAATCCCCAGTACCATAAAATAAATATATAAATAAATAAATAAATAAAATAGGGCTGGGGGTATAGCTCAGAGGTAGAATGCCCCTAGGTTCAATCCCCAGTACCAAGAAAAAATAAAAAATATAATAAAGACAGACTAGAACCGGGTGTGGTAGAGCATGCCTGTAATCCTAGTATTTGGGAGGCTAAGACAGGAGAATTGCAGGTTTGAGACCAGTCTAATCAACATAGTGAGACTCTCAGCAACCTAGCAAGACCCTGTTTCAAAACAAAAAGTCAAAAAGGGCTGGAATGTAGCTTGGAGGTAGAATGTCTCTAGGTTCAATCCCCAGTACCACACATACACACACACATGCACGCACGCACACACACACACACACACACACACACACACACACATAATGACAGACTTGATACCTCATGGTGTGTGGATAATTAATCAGTAACAGTTGAGGATAAAGTATGAGATAGAAGAAGCTGCAGAGGAGGCTGGGAGATGGGAGGAGTCCTGGTGAAGGGGCTTGGAGGCCACCCAGGGAGCTTGGTTTTACTCCATGAGAGGATCATGGGTAGAACCACCATTTGACCAGGTCTTTTGAACTCTGTGCAGCGTGAGCGGACTGGCCAGCGAGGGGCAGGGAGAACAAGATCTTGGTGAGAAATAGAAAGGGCTTCAGTTAGGGGAACAAAACCAGAAAGCAAGGTTTCCGGGCAGTGCCATGATCTTGGACTAGTTCTCACACTCTCTGAACCTCAAGTTCATCATCTATCAAATACCTTTGCCACCTCCAGGATGGAGCTGAAATTGTGGAAACAAAAGCAGCGGGTGAGGGTGGACGTCCTGCCGCCATTTGTGATTTGTATAGGCTGCAGCGTGGTTGGGTTCCAGCTCCCAGGAATCTGATTCATCATTTCATGGACAGGGCAGGTGAGAGAATGGAGCTGTCCTTTCTGTGGATGATCCTAAAGCTGGTCTAACCCTACAGAGGTCATCATATCCCTTCCCCTGCCTTGGACAGTTGGTCATGATTGGGAAGCCTTAGAATAAGGAGAAATCTCCTTTTTTTTTTTTTGGTGCTAGGGATTGAACCCAGGGTCATTCTACATCTGAGCTACACTCCCAGCCCTATTTTATTTTTATTTTAAACAGGGTATCACTAAATTGTGGGGGGCGGGGCTCACTAAGTTGCTGAAGCTGACCGTGAACCTGCGATCCTCCTGTCTCAGCCTCCCAAATACTGGAATTACAAGTGTGCACCACCATACCCAGCTCTACTCTTCTTTTAGAAACCATTTCTGGAGACTTACATGGAGTCAGGACTTCTGCAGGTTCCACTTAACACACAAGGAGGGGTAAGGCCCTGACTCTGCATGTTGGCAGTCACACATCCTGCCAGTCCCCCCCACCTGGCTGCAGGTGGCCAGGGTGAGGCCCTCAGGAAGTGAAATTCAATAGAGGAGCCCCCCCACCCCAAGATAAGGTCACCTGCTCCTTGGATCTTATGATTCAGGAAAATCTGGCTTCCCCTTGTCATTTTCTTGTGTCCAACCCCAATCTTTACGGCTGGAAGAGGACTTACCTTTCCAAGGCCCTATTTTCTCTGGGAACAGAGAACAAGGGCTTTATCTGCAAAGCCCATTAGCCAGCCTCTGTGACCTTCACTCTGGGGTAGCCACCCTAATCCATTAACCTCTCCCTGGCTGGCCTTTCCCCGGAACCCTCCCGCCCTGCTCCGGATGCAATTCCAGCTCCCTGTGCCCCTTATAAACTACAGAGCACAAAATGAATTTGTTGAGAGTTTCATGAGATCCTGACCCCCAGTTGATGCAGGAGGATGGAGTCTCTGGCAGCTCTTTGTTCGTGGCATCCAGCCAACCAAATTCAGGACCCAGGACCCATTCTGATGCTCAAGTCCTGGAGCTTCTCTCTATAAATCTGTGTCTCTCAGAAACCACAGGCTTTGCATGAGCCCCTCTTGCTAAGAGGAGAAGCCATCATCAGGCAAGCTTCCCAGAGCCTGCTCTGATTCCTGTTCCACACCACTCACGTCATTGCTATAAAAGACACCAGACTAGGGGACAGGGGGGAGGAGAGGGTGTCTGTGTCATAAACAAAGATATTTAGTGGTTTTTAAGCACCGTAGGCATCTCCAGGGATAGTTTGAGGAGGGAAAGGAACAACGCTTTATTTGGAAACAATTCTGCTGAGATATAGTCTCATCTCGGCTTTTCTTTCCCTGCTGTTGATTGTGAAGTGCTATGTGCTCAGAAATAGGGGCTGAATTTTAAAGTCACAGGCCAAGTTCAGAGCTCTGAACCCAAGGGGCAGCTCAGGCCAGGTTATTTGTCCTAAGGGGAAGGGACTTAAGCAGGGCTGCTCCTGGGGACAAAGACCTCACAGTCATCTCTGAAAGCCTTTGTACCAGGGAGTGACCTCAGTACAGGAGGGATCCCCAGGCCTGGAGAAAGCTCCAAATAGTGACTCTCCAGGCGGAGGGCTGGACTGGGAGAGCCTCCTCCCTCAGCTTACTTTCTCCATGACTTTCTCCTCCTCTTATTCCTGCCTCTTTTCTCTACCTAGAGTTTTCCTGCTCCAAACCAAGGGTAGACAATAACCCAAATGCCTTCTCCTCTTCCCCTGAAGCCTAGTGGAAGCAGGCTGGAGTTTTCAAAAGGAAGTTTAAAATTTAAAAGGTGGAGGGAGGTGGGCGTGGTAGCGCATGCCTGTAATCCCAGTACTTGGGAGGCTGAGACAGGATGATTGCAGGTTTGAGACCAGCCTCCGCAGCATAGTGAGATTCTCAGTAAACCTAGCGAGACCCTATTTCAAAACAAAACATAAAAAGGGCTGGGGGTGTAGCCTGGAGTAGAATGACCCTGGATTCAATCTCTAGTACCCCCCCCCAAAAAAAAAAGGTGGAGGGAAGCTAAATACCATAGGATATCCTGGATTGTACCCTGCAGAAGAAGGACATTAGAGGAAAACCTGGTGAACTCCGAAGAAAGGCTGCCTTTAGTTAATAGTAATGTGCCAATGCTAATTTCTCAGTTTTGACAAATGTACCATGGTTATATAAAATTTTAATGTTAAAGGAAACTGGGTGAAGGGCAAACAGTAACTCACTATTAGCTTTGCAACTTTTCTGTACATCTAAAATTACTTCAAAATGAAACTTTTTTTTTAAAGGTGGAGGGGCTGGGGCAGCACCAAACAACAACAACAATAAAACCAAGAAATGTGGAGGTAGGATAAAAATGGACAATGAGAAGTCAGAAAATTCAAGGGCAGGGAGGCTTACAATGCCTAGGTGTCTGATCCCTCAATCCTAGTAGAAGAGTCAAGGGCTGTCTTGAGCCCAAAGAGATTAGGATCAAGTTTATCCCTAGGCAACTACCCTGGAGCACTTGACAGATTTCCTATCTGAAGTCTGACTCCTGGGAGGTTTGTCCCTCCTAGGGCCTCTGCATAGGCTGCTCAGTAAACTTGCTTTTCTTTTCCTCTTTCCAAGAGCTCAGACCCCCAGGGGACTCTCACTCCCAGCTTCTGATTAGAGATAGGCTGATTAAAGGCATAGTGGTCCCTTATCCAGCTCCTGGGAGTAAATCAATTGGAGGAGTGTTCATACTTATTTTAGCTGGGGAACACATTGTTTAAATAAAATCTAACCCGGAGAGCTGCAATGCTCCCCCTTCCCAAATCCTAATCCCCAAGGTGTTCTCCACTAGGGCCTTTGAGAGGTGATTAGGTCATGAGGGGCGAGCCTTCATGAATGGGATTAATGCTCTTATAAAAGAGGCCTCTGAAGACCCTCAAACTTCAACCAAATGAGGACACAGCAAGAAGGTGTGGTCTATGCAACAGAAGGTGGTCCCTCACCAGACAGTGAATCTGCCAGTGCCTGGATCTTGGGCTTCTGGCCTTCAAAACTGTGAGAAATATATATTTGTTGTTTATAAGCCACCCAGTCTATGGAATTTCATTATAGCAGCCAGCACAGACTAAGAGAAGAGCCAATGTCTAATACAGATAATCTTGAAGCTAGGTAGAGCAGGAGAATCTTCCCCCACCCCACCCCAGCACCCCTTCCACTCCCTCGTGGCAGCCACAAAGGGGGCTTCAGGAGCGCTTGGGAAACTCCAAACCATGCCCAGCTCAGGCTCTCTCCCCCTCTCTGGACCCCTTCAGGATAGGCTCCTCCCCAGTGTGTAGGCACACACCTATAGTCCCAGCACTTGGGAGGCTGAAACAGGTGGATTGCACATTTGAGGCCAGTGCACGGTGACTTAGCAAGATCCTGTTTCAAAATAAAAAATAAAATAGGTCTGGGGGTGTAGCTCAGAGATAGAGCTCCCTGGTTAAAAAAAAAAAAAGCACCCACCTCTGCACCAGAGGGAATGGTTATGCAAAAGTCCACCTTCCAAGTGTCCAAGAGGAAAAGATATCCCATCCACACAGTGGACACAGCCAGAAGTGTCCGTGGGCTGCTCCACCCACTCACTGCCAAGGCCACCTCCCAAGTCATTCCTAAAACTCTCTCCCTGCTGCAATTACAAATGTTTTCCTTTGTGTTTACTCCCAGGGCAGAAAAAAGAGAACCAGACCTCATCAGGCCCAAAGCAACCCTGTGTTCTTAAAGCTGCGATGAGGTCCTTCTCTAAATTATCTTTTTTACTGAGTCCTTCAGTCTAGCCACAAGGCCAGGCCTTCTGAGCCCCTTGAGAGCTGCTCTAGGCTGAGGGTGTTGCAGTAGGGCAGAGCTGGTTCCCAGCTCTTATACACATTCCTCCTGGCTCCCCCAGTGCCCCCAGCCCCCATCTTCAGCCTCCCCCATCCTGGCAAGCTGTGAGGAGGCAAGTTTGGCTCAGGCCAAACTGAAATGGCAACAGCCTCTCTCTGATGCCTGTTGGCATTATTGGAAGAGCCAGCTTTGAAACCACAGAGGGGTTTAGAGTATTGGGGGCGAGAGCTGGGGAAGCGGTGTAGACAGTGAGACAGCTGAGTTAAACAGCGTCTGTGTGAGTCACTGCTCTGCTGCCTGCCGCCCCAGCCCTGGCGGGAACCTAGAAGCTGGGGAGACAGTTACCTTCTCAGCCTGTTAAGTTGCTCTCTGAGGCAGAACCAGAAGGGCTGAGCTGAGAATCACAGTGGGGAAGGTTTAGGCTACATGTCAAAAATAATTCCTGGCACTTTATGGGCCCCCAAAGATGTTCTGGTTTCCTGGGTGGCATCCAGCAGTTTACCAAAGCTCCACCCGCCCAAGGTCATTGGGGCAGCCCCGCCCACCTAGAGTAACTCTTCTCCCATGACCCAGCAACTTCCTATTCACGGACAGACCTTATATAGTCCCAAAACATGGAATTGCTGCCTCACTGTGAAATATGCAGAAATGGTTTAGAGTGCCTTCCCCTGTCACCACTGTCAGGCCACTCCTGCTGCTGCTGCTGTGTGTGTGTGTGTGTGTGTGTGTGTGTGTGTATGTGTGTGTGTGTTACTGGGGATTGAACCCAGAGACATTCTGCCTCTGAGCTACACCCCCAGCCCTATTTTATTTTTCATTTTGAAACAGGGTTTCACTAAGTTGTGGAAGACCTCGCTAAGTTGCTGAGGCTGGCCTCAAACCTGTGATCCTCCTGTCTCAGCCTCCCAAGTACTGGATTACAGGCATATACCACTGTGCCCGGCTACATTTTGTTTCTGGTGATGGAAGTCATTGTGTTGGCAAAATTAATTTCCTTGAAAACTAGTGGAGGACCTGCCCTGCCCTGTCCTCCATGTGCCCGCACCCTCCCTCTTGCTGTCTTCTCCACAGTCACATAGCATTTGGGTGCTTGGCAGAGCACCCAGGCATCACTGAGCCCTTCCCGTCCTTGAAGCCAGCCCCAGCCCAGAGCTCAGGGTGTCCACTGCAGAGAACAGGCAGGCAGAGAGTTAGGAGGGCTGCACTCAGCATTCAGGACATCCAGCTGTGCTCGGCATTGCGCTCGGTTCTTTATCAACCTGCTTCAATGTGAACCTCCTAGACACTGTAAGGGAGAGATTATTATGTCCACTTTATGGATGAACTGCTGAGAATCGGGTTAATAGTTTGCCCAAGTCTCTAGACAGTAGGTTGCATTAGTCTGGATTTCCAGCCAGGTCTTTGGTCATCAGAAAGAGGGCTCTTTCCACTCCACCAAACTGTGGTGCTGAAGATAACACTTGGTTAATGGCAAAAGGCCACCAATAACCATGCGACTGACCACTTCCCATGCTCCCACTGAGTGCCAGGGCTCATCTCTTCCTCTTGTTTATTCTTGCAACAGTGCTGTGAGATATATGTTGCTGTTCCCATTTTACAAATGAGAAAGCTCAAAGAGGTCATACCACTTGATTGGGTCACACATCAAAAAAAGGGGTAAAGTGAAGATTCAAACCCAAGTTTTTGACACTAAAGCCCATGCTCTTTCCATTGTATCATGGTGTTTTTTATATAATTTTTCTGTCTTGATACTTAGGAACCTTTTTTTCCCTCTATTCACCCTGCTGCAATGTAAACACAGCTATGAAAATATATTAATGTCTGTTTGTTTTGCTTTGTTGTTTTTACTGAGGGCATCCTAGTACGTATACAAATGGTGACCCAGCCCCAGGGAGGTTACCTGTTCTCTCTTCTCCTTTCTGTTTTTTCCTCTTCATTCTGGTCCTGTCTTCTGCTTCTCTCCTGTGCCTTTGTGTTCCCCCAGGGTGTTTCTCTACTTTCCCACCTTCCCTCACCATCTTTCTGCTCCTTTAGACCTTGGCAGCCAATCCTGTACCTCCAGCATCTCGTTGCCAAGCAACAGGCTTCCTACCTGCCCCATTGTGTTAGAATCTCCATGACGACAAGTATTGCCAGAGAGAGAGCCAGAGAGAGTGAGAGAGAGAGAGAGAGAGAGAGAGAGAGTTAGGTTGTGGCAGGAGGAGGTGGTGGCGAGACCCTGAATTTCAGGACTTTCATGCAGTTTTGCCAACAATAATTTGCTCACTCTCAGGGTTCCCAGAGGGTGTCACAAATTGCCTAAACCCAAACCTTTTGAAATAGCAAGTCATGAGACTGTCTGAGTGGAGGGATGTGGAATCTAGCTTAAGGGCGCTCATATGAGGGCAAGGGTAAGAGCCACCAGCACTTTTTGTTTAGACAGATGGAACAGGGCCATGTGACTTTCCAGTAGTTGCAGGAGTAAGGTAATAGTGTTTTTCAGTAAGACACAGGTAGGAAGCTGAATGTGGTGAAGCATGCCTGTAATCCCAGTACTTGGGAGACTGAGACAGGAGGATCACAGGTTCGAGGACAGCCTCAGCAAGTAGTGAGACTCTCATCAACCTAGCAAGACCCTATTTTAAAATAAAAAATAAAAAGGGCTTGGGGTGTAGCTTAGAGGTATAATGCCCTTGGGTTCAATCCTCAATACCACATACACACACAAAAAAAGACACAGGTAGGGTATATCTGATTAGGCCATGCTCAACCAGCAGCATTTAGAGAAAGGTAAGAGACAGAGGACAGGATATCATAAGATTCTGGGCCGGGCGTGGTGGCGCATGCTTGTAATCCCAGTACTTTGGGAGGCGGAGACCAGAAGATCCGGGTTCATGGCCAGCCTCAGCTCTCTCTCTCTCTCTCTCTCTCTCTCTCTCTACCTAGTGAGGCCCTCCGCAACTTCATGAGACCCGG